>JAPZEB010000003.1:20668681-20685303 GCA_029783705.1 Chaetodon striatus | reverse complement strand
ATAGAGGTTTTTCCGTGTAACATAAAATTCAAGTAGCGAAACACTGAATAGCTGCTTGGAATATTTTTATACATGAATAAAAAACATAACTGCTATCAGCAGCTGCAGTCTGAAATCGATTCAATTCATATGTGTCTGTAAGAATTTAAAAAATATAAAAAGAAACAGTTGCTGGTCATAAAAATGTCCTTGTTTAAATTCTGACCGGGGCAAAAAATAAATAAAAAACAACTGAATACAAGCATCTGTTCATGGTTTCCTTTAGGTCTGTGTTACAATATCCAGAGTCAAACGCTGCATTTAACAGGCAGCAGTCTGCTCTGTACTGCTGTACTGAAGCTGTTTTCCATGTAGCAGCACGACACCCCAAATGAGCCGTGTAATGTCCCTTCCTGAAAGGGATGGCTTCGCTATTCTGACAAGCCTTATGAAAGATGCATGAATGCTGGTTCTTTTGAGCCTCTGGTGCTTCTCCATACCTTTATCTAATATAGCCGGCAAATTGTAGCGATGTCATTATTCTCACCATGCTCTTAGGTTACAAACTAAACACTGTCTAAACACCATGTATTGTCTTTGGATTAGTGTTTATTGCTTTTGTGGATTTGCTGTAATGCATCATGGAGCTCTCACCACATGAAGTCCACATCCTACAAATTGACCAGATCCAGTCACATTGTTTGAAAGGCTGATACCGGGGGAACCTGTAGGAACACATCTGTTTTCATGCTATACCTTCCATCAAACTGGCAGGGGGTCTTTGGTGACCCCGGGACAAAACAGACCACTTTCCTGTCATTTCTGCACAAGGTCGTCTTTTGATCATGGCGTCTGCAGATCAAAGACCAGAGGCTCTCTGCAAGGGCTGAAATACAGCTAATCTGAAAGCAGTTCACCCTGAAACAGACAGGGAAGGTAGTGAATATGGGAGCAGACAATGAAAGATCATGATATAAAACACTGTTCTCAACAAGTGAGGCAATGTATATGGTAAAATGGAAACATTTGAAACAGGGTTTTGTTTTCAGATATTTTTGTTTTATGCTTGTTGTCCTCTGTGACACTGAAACAGGAAGAAAGCGTTAAATATCTTCTCCTCCTTTCCTTTTATTCTCCTACAGTTGCATGATCTACTAGAGAGTGGGGTTGCATAGAAAAAAATAGGACTTGCAAACAAATTTTTCTATTTCTGTCATAAATACTACCTTTTAACCGAGGCTAATTTTAATTTATGAGCTGCTGCCTCACAGACCACCAGTCAGATCAGTATTTACACCCACACTATGTCAAGCCAAAAATTTGAATGCCTGTAGTGTAAGGACTTCAGCATAGGGCTTCTTTACCTCTATACCACTTCCAGGCTTGCCACTTGTGGCTAGTGGAATCTCAGTGAAGATAAATGAGTATCTATAACAGCACTGACAAGAATCAACAATAGGTTGTGCCTTGGTGCAGTGGAACTAGGGATGTGGGAAAAATTAATACAGCATAGTATTGCAATATTTTTATGTGGCAATATTGTATCGTCACACAGTGCCAAGTATCAATTATTAATATGACAAATACAAATTAAATGTCAGGTAGCCCACAAGAATAATATAATCAATTGCTTTTTCAGTCCACTAGATACATTTTACTGCTACAAAAAATGGCTGAAGTGATATGAACAGACTGAAAACTTTATCTTATTAGATAAAAGATGTAAGAAAATTTCCCTTTGGGGACATAGTTTACATTTGCTGATTGTAAAGGAACAAATCACTTACTGGAAGCGACCCTGCTCAAGTTTAGGGGAGACTCATGGGTACCCACAGAACCCATTTTCATTCAGATATCTTGACATGAGACTTCAAGAGACCTCTTTGAAAATCTTCATGCCAGTTTTTCCTTTCCTAAAATGTATTCTATCCTTGGAGCGTGTTTTTAGCCCCGTTCCCAACAAGCTAGCTTGACTTTGGTTGGCTGTAGTTCATTAAGTTGTCTCTTTCACAGGATACCACTACTTCCACAATAGATTAAAGAAATGAGCATGCTACAGCCTCTTAAAGACAGCAGTGTTGGCCTACAATTATTTTTGCCCAGGGGGCCAGTTTTAATCAACTTGCAATTGTATCAGGTCGGCCATGGCCTCCACATGGCCCTCTCTTGGGGGCGCCACTGCCTTTGTGATCTTAGCATAGCATAGATGCTTTGTCAGCATTAAAAGCCTATAATACTGAATACGTTATTGTAACCATTTGTTTATAACCTATTCATGATTACAAGTACAAGTTGTAGTTTCATTTTGGCTTTCTATACTAATGATCAAGTGTACAGACGAGAGAAAGGTGGCTTCTTAACCTGGTGAGATGCACATTCCGTCAGGTTTTGTGCAAATAATTTAGCACCTCCTACAGCTAGTAGATGTAGTAGCCCTGAGATGCATCAGATACTGAGATGCATCATCTCTCTTTGTTTCATCAAACTCTGATCAATTGTGCATGATGGGGTGAGGAGAAAAACAAACAAACAATGATGAAATCAACAAAATGAGAGTGCAAGAAAAAGTACTGCTGCTCAAAGTCATACTGAAACCACGAGAATGGCAGAAAGAATGGTGAAGAATAACCCAGAGACAGAGAGGCTGAAGAGAGATGATAAGTGAGTTAGGTCTGCAGTGATATCAGTGTCATATTGCTTTCCCTTGAGCCTGTAAGGCTTGGTAAGTCTAATGTTGTGAAAGCTGCCAGGAAGAACTGTGTAATGCATACAGAGAAGCACCACGGGCTGGCTAAGACGATTTAGGGCCATTAGGGTCATTAGGTTGGTAAAGTCAGTATGAGGAATCCGCTGCAGAATACGGGGCCTTGAGACTGTTTAATGCCCCAGATTAGCATGGTAACATAGTATACAGCAAAGCAAAAAGAATACCCATGCAAACGAGGCAAATACTGTGTGCCTTGCTCACTGTCAGTGTTGGGAAATATTGGACATGCACACCAAACAAATGTTATTAATTATTGCATTACATTTATTAAAGATAAAAACAGTATGTGCAAATTTCATCTCCCTTTTTCTTTTCTTATTTTTTTTTTTTTACAGTCCACGCCACCATTTCCCTCATGTTGGATTTTTTTGTCAATAAATATATGATTTTATTACGGTGTAAGGTCTCCTAACTGCACTCTGCCCTCAGGTCATTTATTGTTCTGGCCACATTTACACCAGCTGTTGTCCCACATGAGCTATCTACACCAGCTTTTTAGCTGCCATTCCCAATGCATACAGTATGTTTGTCCTAAAGTTTATTTGTCTCTTGTGGATTTGCACTAGACCTCACATTACCAAATATTCTTTGCTGAACATGGGTACTGTCTCAGGCCTAAAGGCATTTCGTTAAGTTATTTGAATTTTTATGTGAGAAATATTTGAAAACAAACTGATTGTTAAATATAGTATGTTAGATAAAATATGTAGTGTGCTGTAGGCTACAGTTGCTCTAAACAGAGAAGCTGGATTGTTCAAGGTACTGTTTGTCTTAACTTTTTAGTACACAAAGTTGTCACATCTTTGCTTCAGAACTTTGGTTCAGACCTGGCCTGCAACAATTATAACATTGTCAGGATAAATTTGTTTGAACTTGCTCAAATAAATACTTTGTTTTAGCTACATCTTAAAAGATGGCAGCCAGGTGGAGGCAGGAGTGGTTAAAGAAATTATGATGGTGAAATCTACGTAGGCCCTAAGGAAACACAGGGGGCTTTACTTGGTTTTTATGTTAGCAAAGATGGAGAATTAGAATTCTGAAGCTTTCATTCAAAAGACATGGTCTTCATCAGCGAATGGAGTTTACTCAGACGGATTTGTTGGCATCCATGCTCAGAAACTAACATGAGCTCTAAAAAAATCATAGGAATGTCGATGCTTAATGCATCTCCATGACAACTGAGCAGACTCTTTCCATGGTTTGGTTGAAAGCTCAGGCAAAGCTGGTGAGTGCACTTTGAACCAGGATTGTTGTGTGAAGTGGTATTTCCATGGTCAAGGATGAGCCATTATTTTTTAATTTTGATAATGACTTTTTTTTCTCTTAATTGAAAACAGCAAAACGTTAAAGGTTGAGCAGGTTGTTTAGGAAAACATGCTAATGCATTTTGCTTAACAGTAACTCAATGATGCTGTTTACATGTGTGATCCAAAAGCAGGTCAGTGGGTCAAGGACTCTATTATAGGAGCACTGTATGGAAATGAAACCAATTTTCTGTGCTGCCAAAAAGTCATCAGAACATCATCTACTGGCTGTTTATCTTGCAAAAGGCCTGTTATTATGGATTTACAGCGGGAATAACAATGCTTTATTTCACTGTGTTATGAAAATATTAGCTCTGTATGAGGGCATCCAGTAGTTATGGTAAATCCCTGACCTTTTCAAAGTCTCTTTATCATAGACATGTGTTCAACATATGAATACAGATTGACTGCCTGCTGCTGCTCTCATTTATCTTGCCTTTCCGTCCAAAAGCCACTGGTGGGATGCACATCTCACACTGGTTTCCATTATCCCTGTAAATGCCAATGCCAATCTTCTGTTTGGCACCATGGGAAAAGCGGGAGGGAGACCAGGTTGGAGGTCCGGGGGTTGCAGTGTAGGGTGCATCCTAAAAGAGCAATCCCATTATTGGGGAGAGAAATCATTTCACACAGATCTCAATTTTCTTGTGCTGGCAAGCTACGGAGAAGATGAACCTGTTGAGAAACATCAGGGAAAAGAAGCATTCTCTCCTCCCCTGTGGCCTGACGGCTATTAAATGGACTGAACAGTGGATATTAAAGTGTGTTGCACCTGTAAAGACATCATTTAGTCTACTGACAGATCAACCTTTTTTTGCTCTATTGATTTGTTCATCTGCTGAGCAAGTGAGGCAAATAAAACTAAAACCCAGAAAAAAGATTTCTTTTTTATGTGAAAGTCAGGTCAGTAGGCTATGTGAATTTGTGTGACACTTTAATGTATCGGGCAGCCTGAAGCCTTTTTGAAGCCACTTGCTGATGAAATCTGCAACCAGATTGACAGAATAAATGTTGACATTGTACATCTCTGCAAACCACGACTACTTAACATTTGTACATTATTATTAAGTGGATATGTTGAAATGTTAAAATACCAAGCTTTGGTGCCCCAGTCATGGATGGATATGTCACTGAAAGGCACCCATCTTTGTTTGTTAGTCTCAAACAGAGGTCTGCATTGGTCTGCCACATGGCATCCATCTAAGGTTGCTTTCAGACCTAGAGTTGTCTTGCTTTGTTCTGAATCAGGGACTACTTTTGTTACAAAGTTGCACAATTGCCTAGGGTTGGTTCGTGTTCTCACAGCAGCATTTACAAGCGGACCAGAAAGCTGCTCTTGATTGGTCAGAATTTCCATGTGGGAAAAATACAGGAAGTAAAAAAAATGTTGAAGAAGAGTACACTTGCAAGATAAATGTGACACTTTCTAATGTCAACTACGCAGGTTGATTTCAGCGCTGCTCATCGTGGACTATATTGCTGTCATTGTTCATTTGAGTCAAAGCATACAGTTTGAAAACGAGGCGGCACCACTTCAAGAAGGTCTTGGTCTTGGTTGTTTTGGTGCATACCCAAGTGCGATTGCTGTGTTCACACCTGCCCAAATGAACCGCACTGAGGGGTCAAACGAACTCAAGTCTGATTCAACCGAACCAAACAGAGCAGGCGTGAAAGCACCCTAAGGCTGAAGATCTAGGTTTGGATCCTGTCTCATACAGAGGTTAATGTTAAATTTTGTTATTTTTTACCACAAACACTCAGTAGCCTTGACCTTCAAAGGAGCCATGCTTTAACAGGGTGTCTAAAGGCAGCAGACACTTAAATTTCACGCTTTTTAAGACCTTTTCATGATATTTTTTCACCAAATTGAAGATGGATTTTTTGACAAATCATCTTCTTTCATAGCTCTTATTTTTTCTTATTTTTCTTATTCAACTACTGCGGGTAAGTATGAAGGTAAGTAGTGTTTGTGTTCCCGTGCAGAGTAGGAACATGGTTATCAGAGTGAGTTATGTCAGTCTGCATTTTGCAAACAGGTAAATGCAAGTGTAAAATAAAAAGTCAGAAAAAGATTTGTAACATCAGACATGAGGACTTTCACACAGAGGAGCTAGACTCATTTTCACAAAAAGAAATAAATGAAATTAGCTAAACTTTTTGTGGCAATGAACACCTCACAAATTCCGATTTAAGACTGTTTAATTACTTTTAGGGTAATAAACAGTCTTAAATGTCTATTAAAAAGCTTTATGAAATTGTATTTAAGACAGTTTATGGACCAGCAGAGCCTACTAAAAGAAATAGTCCTACATTTTTAGAAATATGTGTATTTGCCTTTTTGCTGAGAGTTGGATGAGAAGATTGATACCACTCTTACATTTCAATATGAAGCCGGAGCCAGCAGCCAATTAGCCTTAACTTTAGCATACAGACTGGAAACAAAATCTGCCTACCAGCGTCTCCAAAGCTCACTAATTAGCACATTATATCTAATTTATTCAATCCGTACAAACACGTATAACGTGTTAATGAGCCAGCTTCAGAGGCGCTGGTAGGCAGAACAGCCTGATATGAGAGTGGAAAGGATCCTCTTATTTAACTCTGCGTAAGGAAGCAAAAAGCGTGAACACATTTCTTATAGGGATAACACAAAAAGCTAATTTTTGACAGTGAATCCTGTATGTGTTCAGTTACAGTCTGTTTATGTTTGTCTGCTAAACATATTCAAAGAAGCATTGCCTAGCATTTTGCCAAAAAACTATTCTTCCTTTTGTTATTATAAAATAGTTGCACACTGACTGTGAGAATATAATTCACTGCAAACAGTTGCAGAGTGTCACTTTAATAGCGTTGGCTTTCAGCCTGAGATAGTTTATAGATTCTACCAAAGCATGCTAAATGTCAATAGCCACTAATACTGACTAATTGCTAAGCTATCAAAGACAGAGTACTTAATGGTTATTCAGATATTGTTGTAAATAAAAGAAGAACAGATATAACTTCGCCACCTACTGTGTCTATCTTCTCAGTGTTCCTTTCTTTCAGTTTATTTAGCATAATATTGTTTAAAACCAAATGTAGAGCTGAGGAGAATGAACTACTCAAAGAAGCTGTACTGTACACATTCTCATGTTGGTTTATTGAGAGAGCCTCCAGTCAGTTACAGTGTTTGTAGAATGTGCCAGTTATACGTTGCACTGTGACAAGACGCAGCCCCCTTAATATGATGACATACCAGTATTACGCTACTGCCGACTGTAGCGTGTGTCACCAATGCCAGCCCCTCTAATTGGCGTTGTTTAGGTATTGACGTCAGCAAATACAGGCAAAATGGATTAGTTTGAAACACACAAAGCCACAAATGCCCATTTTCCATCCTGGAGCGTCTGCCAAACACCCACACTTTCCCCCTAAAGAGTGTATGCAAAAACATGCATGTTTCCACACACAGGAAGAGAAATCGCCTGGCTGGCAAGCCGACATACAAAGAGCCCTACTTCACACACAAAGATTTCTCTCTGATCTGGCAATTATAGATCATCCCACCTCACCCCCTCTCCCTCTCCCTCTTTCTCTCGGTCTTCCTGATCTTCTGATTGCAGATTGAGGGAGACAGGCAGTACAAGAACCCTTCAATCTGGCTCTCAACTGCGAAAAAGCTGAAATTGTATTCAGTTCCCTCCGCTTTATGACTCACGAACAATGTAGGATGGTTGGGAAATTGTATTGATAACAGGGCCGGTTGATATAGGGTAGGTTTAACAGATGCAGATTAGCCCTAGATTGAAAAATGCTTTTTGAATAAGGAGATCTGCTGAATTAGTAGCAGTCTAAACGGAGACGCGGTGTATTAATAATGTCTGCAGTTCTGCATCATCTAACAATACTGTATAACGGCTGTGTTGCAGTGATGCAGAGGGAGGAGAGGGAAACTCTTGTTCCTGCAAAATGATCTCTTGTACACAACCACTTAATCAATTGACAAATCAATAGCACGCACTAATACCTTTGCCCTGTTTGTTATTTCTGTTTGTTCATTACTTCATTACTGAGTCACACTAAGAAGAAGATATGGTTCAAATCTCACAGTGCGGCATCAACACCCTTTTCAAAAGTGTGAAGGACAGACTTTCCTGCAGCTGAAAACACAGAGAGAATACTAACATTGTTAGAAGGAACGCTCATAAAGAACTGTTAATAATCTTTTTCACTTGACCATTGACCACAATCTCTCTGGCCTAATTATTCCTTTTATATGTTACATACAAAAGCTATTTTGAGCCCAGAGCTGTCGAAGAAACAGAAATGCACAGCCAGATTTTCGGTAGTCTAAAAATGTTACTTCATTGTTAGCTAGGGCTGGGTATTGTTTAAAAATGAACAATACCAGTACTAATACCAGTACCCTTAAACTGACACTGATACCAATAGAGTACATCATCTGATGCCCTTAATGTGAATGGAGTGGTGTGTTAAGCCCAGTACAGATCAAAGATTCGCAACAAGACGAAACGGTTTTAGAACATTGCCGAAAAAAGTTGCAGTGCTGTGAACTGGCCGTCTGAGCTCGACTCAAGCCGGCTGATGGTGTCACCTGTATATCAGGTGGTCAAATCGCCATTGGCTGGTTTTAGAACATAAAGCACATCACCTGTTTCTACAGCCTACACTACAGCTTGTAGTGAAGTCCGCTGGTCAAGCCAAAATGACCGCAGGCGGTGTGTTCACTTGCTGCGGCAGGTGCTCTGTCCCCGCCGAGGCCTCTGAGTCTGTCCTCATGGTGTGCCAGTATTGGACGTTGGGTCACTGCTGCTACTCACTGTATGAGCTTATGACCCCTAACACACACACACACACTGTCATGGGCCTTGGATATTTATATTATTGTGGCGTACTTATTATGAATACAGTCCACCTGACGGTGATGAACCAGTATCTCACTGTCAGGATCCTCAATCATATTTTAAGAAGCTACAAATTATATTCAGCCACAAAATAAGCCTGAAAAGCTGGAGATCAGAACAGAAGTCCAGAGAGTTGTTGCATAGAGATGATACACCATGTCACTGAGTTGCATTGGTGTGAACCAGCAGGTCTTTAGAACGTTGCAGAGCGGCGCATTGGAGGTAGTTCCCTGTTTCAACTCCTCTTGTCTCAAATCTTTGGTCTGAACTGGGCTTTACAGCCACACTTTCCAACGTTTTGGCGTCTTTGCACACTGAATTGCCAACTTTGTCAAATACACTGCGCTCGACTTCACCACACCACAGACTACTTACGTTTATTTTTGGATTTAATGATAAAATCTGGCTGTTTTGGTGTTGGTGTGAGTTTTTTTGGGTCTGTTGAACAGCTGCTTCTAGCTTGTGCTAACTAGGCAGAAGTTGAGCTGACCATTTACCAGAGGGGAACAGCTCTGGAGACGGCAGCAACAGAAAGTTTGCTAATCTGGCGTGGTCTGGATGGTCTGAGATCAGACACCCCCACGTAAAAAGGATCGAATGCAGGCATTGTGTTACAGGAGATGTTCCAGTAATACTTGGTGCTGGGTTATTTTGGTTAATACCTTAAAGACATCAGATACCGATACCCAGCCCAACACAAAGCAACTAGTTTTAACCATGACATGTAACAGTATTCAATCTAATGACATGAAATCAATTGCATTATGTTAAATAAAAAATGATTTGAAGCGTATATTCATTGGGGACTAGCTACTTTTTACTAATGTGTACAAACAAGCTTTTGTCTGTATTCCTTGCTAGTTTTTATCTGCTATCAGGTTATATAGCTACCTGAACATAACATCAAAGTGACAATAAATATTTTATGTTTGACTGTATTTTCCACAATCTCACATTGTTGTTCACATACTGTAAAGTGCATGAACAATACTAACCGTACATTTATACACTCTTTCTACATCAATGCCATCTGCAGAAAAGAAACCAGTTTCACCAGGGACCAATTACTTCGAAGATGTGCAGTATTAACATTTATGTAGGCACCAGTATTGAAGCCAATACCCTGCCATAAGAACTGAAGATAATAAGACAGTGATACAATGTTTCATGTGCTCAATGAGGGGAAAAAACAAACAGAAATATAGATAAATAAAGACACATACAGTATAGGGTTAATGGCTCTACATGGAGACAGAAGCCAAACTGGCTGCTGGAAGAACAATTACTGGATGCCCGTCGGCAGCTCAGATGTAAATAAGAGTGGGCTGGTGCCTCAGCTGTCAGATACTACACCACAGAGGAAGATCAGACTCTAGCAGTTATGGTATACTGCAAAAACATGTACTCTTAATTCAGTTGATCTTATATGAAGTCTTAAAAATCATACTTTTCTTAAGGTGCTCAGAAAAAGAGAATTTTTTAGCTTGTGGATTGTTAAATGATAACATTTCAAACCAAATAACTAAATGTTTTTGTTGCACTGTTTGAAAGGCCTTGTCTCAAAAAATTCAATCAGGAAATATCTCGCATTTTCTCCTGTGCAACAGGGATCTTGCGATGGAGACAAGCCAAAATGCAGTGCTGTTTCTAAGTGAAAACGTGTCAAAGATGTGAGAATAGGTGAGGTTGTAAAGGTAGGTGTTAACTCTGTCTTTAGCCTTTGTGCTGATCTTGAGATTTTTTCACAGACTAAATAAAGTTGTACGAGGCTGGTGAGCACTGTGGATTTTTACTGTCTGGGGAGGAGGTGAATGTGTATGAAAGCATCAATATTTAATATATCTATTGATACTGTTAAATCAAATCTCTTTCCTCTTTCTTACCACTCACTTAATTACAATCACTGCACACACACACACACACACATAGATACACAAACTCACACAAAGCGCTGGCTGGTGAGAGAAGATGTTTCCTGCTCGTGCTGAGTGGCTATGAACTTCGCCAGAGCTGTTTTAGGCTCGCATAAAAAATTCACGACTCTCTCTTAGCAACATTCGCCCTACATACAGCATACACACATGCTTGCACATGCATCACAGCATTATTCATGATGCACACATGTGAGCAGGCATGAAAAAAAACACACACACACATACTGTACACTTGATGACATACAGTAAGTCTGACGTGTTTAATGTGCGAGCAGCAAGACATCACAAAAGCTTTTATATGGTAAGTAATGATCTGCACCCTCAGACATGCTGTGCATATCCACCGAGTCTTTTCAGTGAACATTTTATTGGCTTTTCTTGATAAACACAAGGAGCTCTGACGTATAACTTGTTAGCAGGGTCAGCAGCGACTGTAGCCGACGAATTAGTTTATCAGGAAGCCAGCTGTGTGTGTGTCTGTGTGCATCTGCTTCTGCAAATGCCACTGTTTAAATGCAGTTTGTGTGCATGTGCATTTACATTTCCAATATATCTACACGTGCATTCACGAAAAGTGCTGTGGTGCATGAGTCCTTGAGGGAGACAGACATCTGTGCACACATCTCCACAAGCAAGCGGGTCAACACCTCAGCTCACCCATCCATTTTCATTAAGACGTTAATGACAGGAGTGGAGGGGTGGTGGGGAGAGAGAAAGATTGAGAGAGTGAAAGGATGTAGTTATGCTCCCAGTGGAAAGACTATCAAACCACTATCTGCTGTCCTCAACCATAAAGCTCCCTCTGCTCATATTACATAATCCCTCCACTACGATACACCACTAGCAACTATCAAATAGATGTGGCCAGTTGCTCCACATCAACATTTCGCACAGAGTTTCCACTGTGTATTCATGCTATTCCTGCACAAGATGTCTGAGCAGCAAAACAGAACATAAAAGCATGTTTTTCCACTTGAGAACTCATCTTAGCGCTGCCCAGTCAATGTGGGTTGCAACACCTCTGCCAAGTCATCTCCATCTTAAAAGCATTTGGGGCACCTGTTCATCCTGGCGGTATCCACACGTCTAACAGACAGCGCTCTTCCAATGGCAGCTCTGAATTAAAACCCACTCCAGAAACACGATTTCATCCTCGCTGCCTTCACCATGTTCTTTCATTCTGCGGTGTATCTAGGTCAGTCAGTGTACACAGCCAAGCTGCGGCCATGTGTGGTCAAGTGTTGAAAAGTGAAGAACTGGATGATGTAGGAAAGCTTCATGACTAACTTATTAATCCGACCAAACATTTGAGAACAAACAGCTCCATAAGTCTAAGATCCGTTGTGGCTACTTATTTTGAAGAAATGAAAAACCAACATTTAAGGCTGGTTGCTGAAAGTGAGAGCTGCAAAGTAAACACACAGGGTATGGATGTTTTTATTATTAGCATACTTGCTTCTACAGATCCTTCATGGCTTGATGGAAAAAGCAGGACTTTCAGATCAATAGCAGGAAAAAGGAAGAGGAATCACATGTAATTGAATCTGTAGGAAGAGCTCAAATCAATATTCAATATACAGGATGCAGCTAGTTTTCCTGCCTTGGCATGTTCTGATACTGTTTCATATTAAAATTAAATTTAATAAGAGGTATGATTTCCTCCTCTGTCTCCACAAATTAATATTACAAAGAATGATAAAACCAGTCAAATTCATCTATCCTCATTATCCTTGATATTTGGCCTACTTTATGAACAATCGGAGCCAGTCATCCTGCTTCAGGAAGATCCTGAAAACTGCGACTTCAAAAATAAAAAGCAACCTAAAAAGCAACCTTTCTGAAACCTTCCTGCAACGAGCATAGCGCCACTTCCAGCAAATCTTGTCCCACACTGGCAGTAATATTGCCTAACACGCTGTGAGTGCTATAAAAGACCGTAAATCTATGATATCATGCTAAGCGTATCCTCTTCCTGGTGTGCAGATGCTGTCGCAGATGGAATGGGAGCATTCGCTGAAGGGTGAAGAGAATGAAATGAAGAAATTCACTCAACGCTTGAGTCATCCACAAGTAAGATGAGCAAATGATCACTTCATCGGTGCATCTGAGAGCGAAGTAAAACATTACACTGTCCGACAGGCAACGTTCGCGCACATACAGCTGTTGTTGGCTGTGCCGTGATTCTGTAGGTGTTCAATGCATCATGAGCTAGAATCCAGCCACACTTAATTATGGAATAATCATACCTGGGATAAGTGAATTAGGCATTGGATGAAATGTAACACACACAGCATGAGTAACACTAAAACACATCAGAAAAATACCTTAACTATAAGACAGTAACAGCACCACCCGGGAGCAGAAGCCTCTCCTGATGGCTTAAAGGTCCAGTGTGTAAGATTTAGTGACATCTAGTGGTGAGGACTGCAACCAGCTGGTTAGAATTCCTTCAAGTGTTTATGGTTCAGGAGGATTTTAACAAGAGACAAATTATTTACAGAGGTCTCTTCCTCTCCTAAACAAACAGACCAGGGGATTGAACCAGTAAAAACACTAAATAAAGCAGTTTCAATTTACGTTAGTGTCTCTCTGACACTGTTTGGCACACCGCACGCGACCGTTAGCCCAGCACCTGCTGATGTGTGCTCACTTTTTTCTCTGATAATTAAAATCCAGGCGTTCAGGGGTTTATTACTGGGAGCTGAATTATCCACAGAACTATTTCCCTCTCCAAAACAAATGGACCTGGTGATTTAAACCAGTAAAAACACTGAATAAAGAAATTTCACGTAAAAAAATTAATAAATAAATAGGTGTTTTTCCAATACTGCTTGTTGCTGAGTGGCAGCTAATTACAGTGGCCGAGCACAAACGATATCCAGCCCTACCCAGAGCCAGTGTTTGGCCATTCTGGGCTACTGTAGAAACATGGCAGTGCATCATGGCATACTCTATGGCTGTGTCTGAAAGCATTCACTCATTCACTACTCCCTAGAGTTCAATGTAGAGTACTATATCGCGAGCTCACCTGCAACATGGAAAAGCACTTTCGGATACTACTCAGGATATTTTCTCCGCGCCGTTAATTATATCATTACAGTCGCACAATTCAAACATGTCATATCAACGTCAGCTGGTGAACCATCCATAACAAATACCAACATGCATATGTATGATTAAAAACATGAATTATTCGAGCGTATTTTCCCCAAGTTAATAAATAACATTGCAAAGTACTTTGTGGCCGTTTGTGTTGTGTCAAGATGCTGCTCCGCTCACGTTAAGTGCGATCGCAACCTGTCCTACTAACACTGAAGTTTCTTTTACCAGTCAGCCATGTTATAACTTGGGATTGTAATTTATAACGTTATGCATTATGACATCACGGCACAAATCAGAGCTAGTAGGAGCCCAGCTTGCTAGCAATAGCTTGCATTATTAACCCAACTCTGTGCAGTAACTGTTACGCACTACAGAACATCAGCTGCTGATTAACTTTTATCTCTTTGGGGACTAACAACTACACATTAAATTGACCATTTATTACATGGCAAAGAAACTGGCAAAACAACACTTCCTCTCTCCCCTCATCCGTTCCGGTGTCTGTCCAATATGGTCTGTCCATTCCTTTGGCGCAATGCATGATGGGATATATTGCTTGGTGAGTGACCATCGGTTGTACGATACTTTGAGTCCACTAAATCAGGTATGATAATTCCCACTATACATTCAGACAGCACTACAAAATGGCAAACTCACTATATAGTGGACTGTAGTGAGTAGTGAGTGATAAGGGACACAGCCCGCTCCCTGTGTAGACGTACAGCTCATTCTAAGGTAGCCAAGACACAGTGATTCTTATTTTCAGGTGATTATACACTAAAGAAAACAATACTTATTATATTATATTCCATTTCTGCCAATATATCCCCCTAAATCCTCGACACGAGGAGCAGTGCACACAGCCTCGTATACACTGTGTATATATCAACTGTATATTTTGCACTGAGGGTGTTCAAGTCTCTAAAAGAAACTATAATTGGACCTCGAGCCTCGAAGTAAACAAATGTTGTCTTCCCGCAGATTATTATTGTATTAATCTGTTTGATGTTGGGAGCAGTACTGGATTAAGGTGTCTCAGCAGTGGGCCAGTTCACTCCCCTCCCTCTCTCTAATTCTCTAATGTAGAAGCAGATTTAACAGTGAAGACATACACCACTAGCAGTGTAATGAACAATGGTGAAGGAGCCTGTGGCTTCCTTTTGCTTCCATTAATGTCAGTCAGTTAAAAATCCATCCTCCGACATGTTAGCAATAAAAGCTGATGGTTTAACTTAACTGGAAAATGTGTGCATGCCAGGGTGTCTCACCCTCTGCGTGTGTGTGTGTGTGTGTGTAAGTCTGAATCTACTTGCATGTCATGCATGTTGCGAGAGAAAAATTGCATGTTCCCTCCATGCTCTCATCAAGGCGATGTAGCATCACGATCCTAAATCAACCATGGCACAAGAACCACTGTCTTGCCATTAGTATTACCAATTTCCATCGCACAGCTCATCGTCAAGTAAATTGATGCAAGAGGGACGCGCTCACACTCTCGCAAACACACACACACACATACACGTGCAGACTAAAAATAGCAGCAGCCTTACCTTTCTGTACACTATCATGTTGGGGGACTCATCCGCTACCCCGTTGGTCCCCTGCCCACCGCTGTTGGTCTGTGCCATGATCCAGTAAGTAAATCTGCCACAGGAAATGTCAGGTGCTCCTGTTGCGGACAGAATGGGATATTTTGGTCCATCAGAAGAACAATGGAGCTTGAACGTGACTTGCCCTCACCTTGCCCAAGAAAAGAACAATTTACATAACTTTTGGCCTGGATCACCTTTCAACATATTTGACATTTCCCTCATGAAACAAATCTTCAGAGCTCTGATTTGGCTACACGTGTTCACATTTCACAAGGTCTTGACAAGGACATTTTTTAAAGAAAGGGGGTAGATGTTGCACGAGCTACAGTTACTGGTACAATGTGGATTCCCAGTGAATGAGGCACAAGTTGAACTTGAAAAGCAGCGATTGGTACCATTTCTCAGATGGATTCATTGTGCACAGAAACCAGTGGTGTATATTTATCCCACTGTTTGTTGACATCAGAGGACTCAGCAGCGATCCTCCAGTCTTACATGGCACCTACTTTGCATCCTAAGATTGCATAGCAAGATACGGTGAGGTGAAGACCCGGACCCTGACAACAGTAAATGCAGTATAAAAAACACACACACACACACACAGACACACGCATACACCGTCCCTGGAGGAGGTACAATGCAGCTTAGATACTACATCCATTCGGATAGAGCAGCCATACTCAAAACGTGCAAGACTGTGCAAATGTAACGGATACCGTATGCACGTTACAGCTCCATCATTCCTTCCTCCCCATACGACACCCACACGACATCCTTGGGAAGGTTTAGTCTGCACACTAAATAGCCTATAGCATGCAAACAGCGAAGTCATGAAACCTGCTCCTAAGATGAGGCCGTCATCTCTACTACACTGTGTTTTTCTTACCACAAGCCACTGCCCGTTTCAGCACCTTGGACAGCTACCGCAAAACGCCCGCGCCCGTTATCGTCCGCGAATAGCGCGTAAATACACAGACAACACAGCGACATCGGTCACAGGAGGAGAAGGAGGAGGAGGAGGAGGAGGAGGAGGAGGGAGG
>JAPZEB010000003.1:20657181-20668581 GCA_029783705.1 Chaetodon striatus | reverse complement strand
GGGGGCTTACCTGAAAAAACGCGCAACCCGCTGATAGGAGTCCTGAATACGTGCAGAGGTGGAAGCCTGGTCCTTCGCGTTCACTATGTCAACTGGCACACATAGGAATGCGAGGATTGTTCATTGGCAGCGTGAGGAGGCAGACATTCGGCGGACACTTGGTGTGGCACAGCTCTCTGTCTCTATCTCTCCTCTCCTCTTCTCCAAACGATGCTCAGAAGCACGGGCGCGCCTCCTCGGAGCGCCGTGAACGCGCATCGATCCATGGCCAATCGCGTGTGAGGAATAAACTACAACCCGTTTTGGAGACATACAGCTATTTTTCCAGCTCAAATTGTGCCGCTGTGCACCGCAGTGACGCGC
Organism: Chaetodon striatus; assembly: GCA_029783705.1. Taxonomy (NCBI): domain Eukaryota; kingdom Metazoa; phylum Chordata; class Actinopteri; order Chaetodontiformes; family Chaetodontidae; genus Chaetodon; species Chaetodon striatus. Next base: position 20,668,218 of record JAPZEB010000003.1, on the reverse strand, counting down.
AGGTCCCGAGAGCTGGAAGTCAAGATAGAATAGACTTGCAGTATATTAATATTTTAGCAATTGCAATCATCTTCAAAGGTCAAGAAGAAACAGAATATAGCGCTGGTTTTATTTTCAGCTTTCTTCTGAACTAGGGGAGGAAACTGTCCTGGATGTGACAGCTGAATATAAAGGAATAATAGGTGGAAAATATCCTGCGTGACTTGTAATCTACTCCAGTGTTTAATTGTTACGCTACTTTATATTTCTAACCTACAAAGAGCATAATTCAAAGCAGTTGTGCAGTAAATGAAACCACCCAGCAGCATATAAAATTAGCTCCATGGCAGCCTGTTCCAACATTAAAGTGCTGCTTACATGATAATGCATCAGTAGGCTCTTATCCAATTATATAACTAACACTGACAGAGGTCATTTTGCCTGCACAGAGATACTTCCATACTTTAAGCTGATAATACTTACAAACTTTCGAGGGAAATTTGTAATGCAGGACTTTTATATTTACATATTGCTACTGTTGTAAAGGAATACAAAAACTGATATGAGCCAGATCTGAAATCATCCTCCACTGATGTACTTAACCCTTTCATGCATGAATTATTACGACCTCAGTCAAGATTTTTATATTATAAATATTTTTATCATAAGTTTATTTAAGTTCTAATTTTATTCTAAGTGTTTCTGTTCCTCTTTAGACATGAAAAAAATATGAAGTTAATTTTTTTAAACATGTTTTTTTGAAGGAGTTTTTCACAAGTCCAATTAGGTGGACAGCATGCACTTCATTTTATTTATTTATTTATTGACAGATCTCTTTATTGAATTTTCACATTTAGATTTCAAACCAAAAAATATAAACCAATCAAAAAAAATTAGATATATCATGTGAGAGTATAAAAATATATTTAAATGCTGTTAAACTAGTGTGTTAACTTTTAAAAAATAAAAATATATTATAATGCTGTTAGCATGAAACTTTGCTCCTAAGCTTCTCCCCTCTCTTTCTGCTCCTCTCTTCTGTACCTGTGCCCCCCAGCCTCATCCAGCTCCTTCCTCTTCACTCCTCAGACCTCACCCACCTCCTCCTGTCAAACTTTATCATTTTTCCTTAAATCAATTGATTTACACCCAAGAAAGTCCCTGCAGAGGAAGCATTTTCAAGAACAACAAAGTTGCAGTCATACTGTTTATTGTAGTTGAAATGTAGCCAGCTCCTCACAACATTTAATCAATATTTGGAAAACTGAACAATTGTATTACTCCTTTAATGTTACTTTGATTTCCTATTATAGCAGGACTGACAAGATATTCTTGAACTGCAGAACATTTCTTGCATTCCGTCGGCCATCTTGGTTTTCAGAGATTTGTGTTGCCCTGACAACACCTGGCCAGTGGGTGGCAGTGTATGGCATGACGCACCAGGGTGCACTGTACTGACTGAAATGCAGCTGTAGCATCAAAAGTCATGCATATACAAGAAAATGGCTTTTAAATAGCTGTCCACGGTAGTGACCACTATGTATGAAAGGATATAGAATCCATATGACATATGATGTGATGTTACTTTTCCCGTCAAAACTCTTCTAATAGTATATTACTGGACACAATCCCGGTGCTTCAAGACCATCAATGATGTGCCAACGTGCACGACAAGGCTTATTTATTTTTTACTCAATTTTTTAAATACTGAAGCAACAAGGTTGCAGTTTTAACAAACAAAAATAATCAGCTCACGATGATTAGCATAAATACTGAGCCACAGTTGTTGCAGCTAATCAATTACTTTAAATGATTAACTGTTTTCATTGAAACTCCTGTGGATTAAATGTGATGAGGTGAAAAGTAAAAAGGAGAAATTATTTCCAAAATTAAAAGAAATCTGGTTAAATGTTTACTTGTTTTGGCTTTAAATATGAAATAGCATTAAACAAACATCAAGGCCAGAGAGCTGCAATACCCAAAGAAACCAGATTAGCATTTATTTCATGAAGAGGAGCTGAAAATTAATTTTTCACCTGCATGAAATTGAGTATTTTACAGCATTTTCCATTGAACTGACTGCTAATGTAAGAAAATGTTAAATGATATGAGTCTCTGTAATTCAGTGCGTCCGATGCTGCAGATATAAATAGACACATAAATAAAGAGAAAATATCTTAATTTGTTGCAATCTGTGGCTGTGAGGTACGCAGCAGTCCAGGCGTGAAAGATGACAGATGTGACCCTCCTCCCTATGTACTGTATCTGCCTGTATATTTATCTGTCTTCTGTCTTCCCCTCTGCTCTCTCAGGACCGCAGCTCTCTGCAAGACGGACATAAACACCCAGTCCACTTTGTTTCCCTGCAAGCTGCAATGTCAGATTTACAATAATGTATAACCATCATGGATGTTCTTTGTAAAGATAAAAGGTTACCAAGCCAAACAGCATTAGATGTAACAGCCTTGGGGGATACTGTGTCAACTGACTGTCCATATTTCACCTTATCTTTGCATTATTTTCCTTGTTTCCTTCTCATCTGTTATGATAATCATCTGTCTGTGTGCTGGGGCTTTTTTTTTTAAAGAACTGGATGTGCTGCAAATGGGTCACTCCTATCAGGCAGTTTTCCAAAGTCATTTGATTCAGCCTTAAAAACATGCAACCTAGTTACTGCTTCCATACTAAAAACAGCCATCTCAAATTTGAAGTTTATTGAGAAAGTTCCTTCAGCTCAGTTCAACAACGTCATACATGTAAATTTAATTTGTGCTAAATGACTTTCATCTGAGTCAGGAAGAGTGTCAGGCGATGCTTTGAGAAACTAATACAGCCTTTGATAGACTGTGAGACGAGGCATGGCTGTAGTCTTCAGTTGCTGTAGGTTGTACAGAAGGCAGAGGCTATGTTGTTGACATATGCAGTCATGGTTCAGAGCCCGTCACTCTGACACTGGTTCTGTATAAAGGCCCCCTTTTTGGTGAAATCCTGTTATCCTGCAAATTAGAAACTCACTTCATGGATGCAATTTGACTGAAAGACTAAAAGACTACTGCAGGAAATGTCGGTGTTATGATCAAATCATGTTTGAGCTTCAGCGGCCACATCAAGGCAGTAACTGCATCAGACTTTTATCCTCTACAAATAGAAAATATTAGAAGTTCAATGTTGATAAAAGATTTAGAGAAACTCATTCCTGTCTTCATCTCAGCAGGGTGGACTTTAGCAAAGGCCCCTTGTTTGGTTTACCCAGCAGATCCCCACGGACGCTTTCAGGATGCTGCCAGGAGAACCATTCTTACATCTTTACACTGGCATACTGTAAGTTATAGAACAACTTTTAAAGTGCTGGCGTTTGTTTATAAATCACTTAATGGCTCGGGGCCAAAATACATCTCTGATATGCTTGAAGAATATAAACCGAGCAGGCCCCTCAGATCTTTAGGAAGCAGTCAGCTACAAGTGCCTCCACTGAACACTGTGTTGGATTAACTATGCTGCAGACAGCGTCCTGATGATCCTAAATACAACACAATTGTACTCACTTTTGAATCTAAATTAAAGACTTTACTATTCTCCTGCGCCTTATTCTCGGCTGCACTTTTATTTCCCGTATTAAATTTGGGGACATTTATTACTGCTCTGTATTATTATTGTGAAGTAATTTTTTATTTCTTTTTTCAATCAATATTTTGTGTATTTTGTGAGTTAATTACTTTCAGTTTCAATACATTTTAGCACCCACTACATTATATTTTTAAAGGCTGTTTTAGCTCCTGCGCTGGAAAGATATAATACAAATGCCTTGCCTTGTTTTTATATACTAATATTTCATGCTAATAATAGTGCAATCCATCTATCCTCCCTCACCCTGACCCCTCAAAATGCTCCCCTGTGTACAGAAGCACAGTTACAGCTCATTATTCACCAGCAACAACCTTTTACTCCAAGCAATGTTAGGTCAAGTTGTTCAATATTTTACTGTATGGCTTTAATCACCAGAGTGCAAAGTTATCAACATCTAATTAGTGAAGCTTACAGCATAGTCGGGTCTGTCCAATTCAAATATGTTCTTTAAAGGTCAGACATCAGTCATAACAGTGACGTTGGAGTAACTCATTCAGCACAATGACACTTCTCTAATGCTGTGAATGCGATGAATAGAGGGCCATACAGGAGACAAGCGCATACCCAAGCTAGTTCAGGCCAGGGTTATAGACTATGGCAAGGCCATAGCCATAGAGTCAACATAGGGGGGACGAAATCTGCATAATATTTATCATAAGCAAGTACAGCTATACAATTTACTATACAAATGTGCAATAAATGAAGACTACTACTGTTTGTAAGTTACATGCAGAGCAACATAAATGGTTGACAATTTACCACTGATATTACGTTCTAGTTTTACACTTTTTAATATGTTTAAAGTAATGAAATAAAGAGGCAGTGCAGTGTTTGACTTTGACTGCACTCACCCACATGGACAAACCACATGCAAAGCTGCAGTAAACCATGATAGTATTGATAATGGCAGTTTGTTTTGTTTATTTATGATTAGGATTGCTTTTTAAAATGATTATTTCAGACAGCAGTGTGTGGCTGCCTTTCATAGAATAGATTTGTTTAAATTAAAAATGTTCATCAATATACAGTAGTTGTATATCAAAATGTATATATGTAATATATATTTCATATATTCATGTGTATTAAAATTACTGCCTTGGGCTATAGATGTGCAGTGAAAGATATACACACCCCAAGCTCTATTTTATTTATTTATTTATTTGACTTTATTTTCTATACCTGTTTACATTGCCCATCACATTTCATGTTTTTTTTTATCATTGCTTAAAACATATTTTTATAGGAAAGCTTTCCCTTTTAATTCCTGATTTGTACGTGTAACTTTTGTGTTTTATTTCCTTTGTATTGTTTTGTTGTCTTTTTTTTCTATGCACTTTGTGAAGCACTTTGTAACCTTATAGATATATATATATATAGTTAGTTAGTTAGTTAGTAGCAGTTTATTTTGAAGGAAGCGTAAAAATTGACAACTTATAACAACAACATGTAATAATTTGATCTACATGTCCATAAAGGACTGGGAGGAAGTACAAACTATTTATTCCCACCCCTTCTCCATAAATCGAAAATAGTCAATTATGCAGCTCTTCATCAATATAAAGCTATACAGTAATTAATTCTCCAAGACCTACTCTAATATATTAAATTATTTTTAAATTAAATACCAATAACAGATATACACAACACGTACTTAACATACTTAACACGTTTGAAAAAGAAAGATATTCCCCAACTGTTTTTATTAGTCCTCAAAATTTTTCTAATTCTGAACTTTAACTGTATTTACTAAATTTACTCTTTACTAAGTTCAAGGTTGGCTGAACTGTGTCTTTATATTTCGGTGTACGGTCCCTTTAAGTGGCTTGACTGAAAACTCAGCTTCCCACAATGCACCGGTGCATTCTTCCTCGTCGAACAAAAACGCGGAAACAAAAGAAATAATCAGTTTGTCAAAACAAACAACACCGAGTCGGCATAAAGTGAGCGTAGTTGTCGCTGACAGCTGTCAAAGTTTACACCGCAGCTTCGTTTAACCCGTCTGGAGGATTTGCCATGGCTTTGAAACGAATAAAGAAGGCAAGTATTCGCCTTATTGTATTTAATGTACGGTACAGGAGAGGCTGGGGCGATGCGGAAACGTCGTTTTAACGTTAGCCAGTCAACCGTCTAGCTTAATAGCATCTGTTTGCTAGCCTAACGTGGTTGATTGTTGTGCCAACGCTGTTTGTGAATTATTTAACCACACGTAACGTCAGTTAATTCGCAAGGCAGCTTTTACCGCCAGAAAGTCCCACATTTGTGTCACCGGCGATAACACAGAAGCCAGTTAGCTAAGCAGATAAACTTATGTGAGCTAACTTCTAGCTAAAGTTGGCCTAGCAAACGAGCAGTGTTAACGCCCTGTACGTGTGTGACTCTGGCTAACTTACTTTTCAACAGTATTTAATATTGTCAAGTTTTAGTTTGGTAGTTCAGTAGCGTCAGTGTACAGTTTTACAGGCGGTATACTCAAGTTTTCTTTCTTTTAAGCAGTTCTTACAGCAAGGCGGAAGCTGCCAAACTCATAAAATGTCGCTTGTCTTGTTTGTTTCCTCAGGAGTTACAAGACTTGGGGAAGGACCCTCCAGCTCAGTGTTCAGCCGGACCTGTAGGGGATGACTGTAAGTGTGACAATACCTGCTCCCATGTGTATAACCTTGTCCTTGTCCTTAATTTTTAATCCTGTAATGTGGCCACTTTCATTCTTGTTATCAATAGTGTTCTGTGTTACAGTGTAACTGATCTGCACGTATAAAGCCTTGATACTAAATACTGTTCTCACAAATTTTGTCTTCGCCTTTCTTTTCTTTTAGTGTTTCACTGGCAAGCTTCCATCATGGGACCGGTGAGCTTTTTCTGGATTAGTTTCCTGGATATTTTTAAAACCAAGCTTCTTCTGGATCTCTATACAATAGTGTTTTATGTTGACTTTACAGCCCTTTCTATTCTGTATGGAAAGCACAGACTGGCACACTCCATCCCAGTGTTACTCTCTAAAGCCCATGGTGTTACTTAGACAATAGGAAAAGGGGGAATACCACAATACCATAATTTAAACAAAGTGAATCTTGAACAAATGAATGGGAAATAATAATCTAAATGAATGCTTGCTCTCTTAATGTAAATAGTATTCTATTACATGCAGTATTAGGCATAATTTAACAATACTTTTCCTCTCTATTCCAGCCTGACAGCCCATATCACGGAGGAGTGTTTTTCCTTGCTGTCCATTTTCCAACGGACTATCCCTTTAAACCACCAAAGGTAAGTTTACTGAGTAGCTCAGAAGTACACCACCTGTTCACTATTTTCTAAACTATTTAATAGAACAAATGATTAATCAATGATGAATCATTAGATGCAGCCCTTGTCACAAGAGGGTTATTTTATGTTACTGCTTTATTGTTTTTGTTGTTTTCATAGGTTTCCTTTACAACGAAAATCTATCACCCAAACATCAACAGCAATGGTAGCATCTGCCTTGACATCTTGAGGTCACAGTGGTCACCTGCTCTTACAGTATCGAAAGGTAACTGATGTCTTCATTTTGCCTGTGTGATACAGTGTTATATATTACAACAATACTGAAGAAGATCTACTGAAGTCATAAGGAAACATGTTTAAGGGTAAATTAGGATGTTGGGGCAAAATGTAACGTGAGGAGGAAATGCCAAAGATAGGTAGTTTGAATTTATATCAAAATGAGCGTGACAGTGAAGTCCCTTTGGTGAATCAATCCACCTTGCTGTCACCAAATCTGCATTCTTCCAAATGAATGATTTCCAGCCTCCAGGAACACAGGTAACAGGATTTTCAGGCCTGATTATCCAAAAATGAACCTCTGCACCCTGTGTGATTTTGTCACTTTGAAAACCGTAAAATTGTAGGTTTTTTACGGTATAATTGGGAGAGCAAACGGGGATGTTCAGATATCAGTGTTGAGAGTAATGGCTAAAAATACTTTGTTTTCAACTGTCTAAACTAACAGGATATATAATATATAAATATGCATGAAATCAAGGTTTGTCCATTTGTATTTAAAACTGGATTATGGAGATTGATTTAAGAAGTTAAGAAAGTCCTTTTTATTTCAATTGAAACCTGTATGCATACTAATTCTTGGTCTTTGTCTTACAGTTTTATTATCCATTTGCTCCTTGCTATGTGACCCAAATCCAGATGATCCACTAGTCCCTGACATTGCAAACATCTACAAAACAGACAAACAAAGGTGAGCATGAACGCTAAAGAATTTGGAATGTGGAAATACTTGAATCTCTAAACTTTTCTCTAGAAACTCATTCTGTTTTTTTTTGTTTTTGTTTTTGTTTTTTTCATTTCTTTTAAGGTACAACAAAATAGCCAAAGAATGGACTCAGAAGTTTGCAATGTGAGGGGCTGGACTTTCTGCAACAATGACGCATCCCTGAACACCTCAAAATATGACAGTACTGTTTCAACTGCTCATCCACACTGGTTCTTGTTGAGGTGTTTTACTCGCTTGAGGCACTTTCTCTACTTGGACTTTACTTGACTTCACTGTTTTTACTGTTTATTTTATTTTCCCCTTAAATTGGCGTCATTATTATTGATATTGGTTGTGGTGGGATGGTCTGATTATACTTTTCTTTTAAGAGATTTATATTGTACAAGACGATACTGGATTTATTTTTCATCGTTTTGCATTAAAGACATTAATCAAGAAGTGGATTGCAGATTGTTTCTTGACAACGCACATAAGTAAACTGAAATTCTGAACCATCTTGTTGTGGCATAAAATGTTTCATTCAGTTTTCAGTATATTTCTGTAACTAACAAAGTAGGGGCTGACCCTTTTTCTACTATTCACATGGCCACTAGGTGGTAGCCTTTACTTTTTACCGCCAAAGACTTTAACATTGGAAACTTTGTCTCTCCTTGACAACCTGTTTGTCAAGTAAAGAAACTTGTTTGAGAAACTTGTTTGTGTTACATGTAATGCAGGCCCATTTGCTAACTGGTTATTCACGTGTATAGCGGATATTATAGTGTCATACTTTAGCAATAAATTTAATATAAGAAGAGATGTCTCGTCCATTAAAATGAGACTATCCATTATCATCATCTCTGCTGGGTGCAGCTGAGTTGTGCATTGGTGAAGCTAGCGGTAACACAGTAATTGGGCAGTTTGTGTCTCCTAATGATGTGTCTAGAATACACTATAAACATGCTGATGTTTATGTAAAGTTGGACATATACATAACTTCTGCAGTGTTTTGGCGGTGTGACTTAATCACGACTGTGCTGAGTGAGGAATGTTGGCCCTCATTTTTCAGTCAGCAATTCAATTAGGGTCAGCTCTAATTGCCTGCCAGAAGAAAAACATTGTTGGAGATTGCTGATAATAAAAATAAAACATTTTAAATAATAACATGACTGCCTTAACCTTGGCAGATTTATTTGAAAGTTGAGGTGAAGAGCTAAAATGTCAAAGCTGAACTCAGGTTTTACTTACGCAGTCAGTGTTTTTTCTCAGAACAAAAATCAAGTATGTGATAACGTCCACCTTAAATTCCAGATGATGGAAGTTTTCAAACCAAATGTGCAAGAAGTGGACAGAGAGAGAGCGTCTGTACTGCAGCACTGTTGTTACTTTGAGAAGAACACTCCAGCTGTCAGATTAAGGTGGGGTTATCTCGAGTCCAGCAGGACCAGGAAGTATGGATGGATTACTGATGGGGCCTGTTGGTCCACCTCCTTCTGCAAAATGTCACTCAAATTAACGCTTAACAACCAACTCAAAATAACCACAAAGAGATACATAATGTTGAAAGAAAGATACAAAATTACTGCAAAGAGACACAAAATGACTAAAAGGGGCAAAGCAACAATAAAGACACAAAACAAACACAAAGAGACACGAAATGACTACAAACAGGGCAAAGCAACAACAAGAAGACATGTAATAACTACAAAGAGACCCAAAAAAAACTACAGAGACATAAAATAACTACAAAAGGGGAAAAACAACAAGAGACACAAAATGACTAAAAATGGGCAAAACAGCAACAAAGAGACCCCCTCAAAAAAAACTACAAAGAGACACAAAATGAGTACAAAAGGGGCAAAACAACAACAAAGAGACACGAAACAATCACAGAGGCACACAATAATTGCATAGACACAAAAATAACTATAAAAGGGGCAAAACAACAATAAGAAGACAAAACAACCATAAAGAGACCCCAAAAAACTACAAAGAGACACAAAATAACTACAAAAGGGGAAAAACAACAACAAAAAGACACACAATTGCCTCAGAGACAGAAAGTAACCAAAAAATGACACCACATTACCGCAGAGACACAAAACCACAAAAAGATTCATGACTACAAAGAGACACAAATCAGCAACAAAAACAAAAGAACTACATGAGACCACCACAAAGTCTGGGTGTCTTGCTCCTATGTAGTTGAGGTGGTGGAGCCCACTGTCTCAACATCCACACGTGCTCAGAAGTGAGAATCACGAGTTATTTAAACAGGAAGAATAACCGATAGAAGAACATCGCTGGCCTTGCAGGGATTTTTATGTGATCACAAATATAGTCAAACAAAATATTAGACAAAACTGTAAAAAATTAACACGTTAATTTGCATTCAACAGGACTATATGGCACTGAAAACTATCAATCATTTCCTGGCCACGGCATGAGAACAATCCCAGAATTATATTCCTGCAGGGACTTGCAAACCTTTTATTGTTTACATCACTGACCTCCTGCTTCTGTTTTATTATTATTCTTTCATTCAGCTAACAGCATCTTTGGACTGTGGCCCCCTAACGCAGACTTTCAACACATTTGCTTTGGTTTCTCTTTCCTGTATTGCTTCCCCTCAGTCACTCTCAGTGTGTACAGTGTTTCCTCTATAAACCAATAAATTGGTGACATGGGGTGTTATTATAAACTACCAGCCTGTGTTAAAAAGTGACATAGAGGTATTTATAATACTCGAGCACAAGTGAAGCCTGCCTTTGTGTTTGTTTAATTTCATATCTAGTGGTCTTAAATATGTGGTCTTATGGGCAAACCAACAATAAAGAGACAAGACAATCACAAAGAGACAAAAATAACTATAAAGAGACACAAAATGACTATAAAATGGATTAAAGCAAAAAGAGGGACAAAACCACCACATTGAGACAAAAATAACTATAAAGAGACACAAAATAACCACAAAAGGGGCAAAACAACAATAAAATGACACAAAACAACTGCAAAGAGATACAACTGACTTCAAAAGGAGCAAAACAACAGAGACACACAAAATGATTACAAATGCGAAAAAAAACAACAACAAAGAGACACAAAACAACCACAAAGAGATGCAAAATAACCACTAAAGGGGCAAAACAACTGCAAAGAGACACAAAATGACTACAAAAGGGGCA
>JAPZEB010000003.1:20608606-20618690 GCA_029783705.1 Chaetodon striatus | reverse complement strand
GCTAGTTGACCCCCTGGGCACTGCCAAGGCACCAAACCCCCAACTTGACATCTCTCCATTTAATGCATGTATAGATCTCGTTTGTGCACGTGTGTGTATTTCGGGCCTGTGTGTGAGTGACAACAGAGTGAAAAAAGTTTGAATTTCCCCTCAGGGATTAGTAAAGTATATCTTATCATTATTATCAGTGGTGGTAGTGTTATTTGCACATGTTGTAAAATAGGTGCACTAAATGTACAGGATGCGATGTTAAAGACTTAAAAAGTGAAAGTAAAAAAGTGATACAGTGAAAGTGGTGTAGCACTAAAACTAACACCCCCACTTAATGTGTTACTTAATGAATGTTAAGTAACAACATGGTTGTGTAAGCTCTCCCCCCAACATAGGTTAATAATTATGAGTTAAGAAATATGTTCTCAGGAAAGTCATTGGACTAAGACAAACAAGAGGAAAGTATTTCAAGGCTGCACCAGTGTTCATTATTAAGAAGTTTACAGAGAATTTTGAAAAGCTCACATGCCAGTAACTTCATCCACACTCAGGAATTTGTGATCTTGCTGTGGAGGACGGAGGAGTGGGAGTTGCTCATATTGAAGCCCACTCATTTATTGGCTGAGTTGTTCTCGCACTCTGGTCCTAATAAAACATTATCACGGTTATTTAAAGCTCTTCCGGGAGGGGGTGAGGCGGGGTTTGAGGAGTAGGTGTAGCTGTGCCCGCTTTGTTGTCCCCCAGAGAATTACCCGTGTGCGTCTTCAAGCCAGATGTGGAATCCAGTGACATTATGTAACTTCCTCACTCACTCTGTACAGAAAATAGTTGACGGGGTTACATCAGAATCTTTAACATTTTTTCCCTCTCGATACTTAATCAACTGTAAGCCCTGGCAATCCGTTCACACACAGCCATCCATTCATCCCAAGTATTAGTTCATTCACAAAACCTGCCTGCAACACCACCTGGGAATGATGTTCTGTATACCAATATTTAAAATTTTGACCCATGACTTGAAGGCTGTTGGATTTTTCCTCGGTGTTGCGTAAAGTGAGAGGAGCGGAGGGGAAGAATGTTGGCTAATCACTTGCAGTTATCTCATGAGCAAATGCGTTTGTGGGAGAAGAGACATGTGAAACTGACGGTGTGTTTTAACAACCTGAGCTCATGGGAGGGGAAGGAAAGGGCACGATGGCTTCATAGAGAATATTCTACCTCTTACAGAGTCAACAGGCTTAAAGATGCAACACATGGTGGTTAAAACATCACAGAAGCCATAAGGAAAATTACTGGAGACACTGTCTATGTTTACATGTGTAACCAGTGGACTCTAGTGATGTCTGTGTAGATATAAAGAGGCCCAGGCTGTGGATATCTTCAGAGGCGACAACAAGAGGCACAAACAAAACCCTCCATCATACAGACTCCAGCCCCTACTCAAATTAAGCGACACAAGATTATGCTAGCATAAAATGAACTTATAAACAGCTTAACAGTGCTAAAACACGGAGAGCAATGTCGCTGATCTCTCCCACAGAGCACAACAGCAAAAGTGGAGAGGCAAGGCGGGACACCCATTTATAGGTGGGGTACCCTCAAAGGGGAACGTAGAGGTACAGAAACTTGGTATCAAACGTTCCACATATTGAGTGCGAAAGCCGAAGCGTGTCAGGTAACAACAAGTGAACCAAATTTTGCGGAATTATAACACTCAACATACAAATGTTAATTTGACTTGTCACACATATTACTGCTGTATAATTGACCCTGTTACACAAACACAAAATATTCCGGTTTTTGGCCTTATTCCGAAAAAGACAGTATTCCTACTACGCTGTTTACACAGATAATGGAAATGAATATTCCACCAGTACTCACGTTCACATGCAGCCTTGCATTCTTCGATTATCATGCCCTAACTTGTCGTTTATCACACCAAGATATGGAAAAGTGGGCACTTTGGTTAAATAGAGAATATTCTTTTTTTTTTTTTTTTCACAGAGTCAACAGGCTCAAAGATGCAACACATGGTGGTTACAACTTCACAGAAGCCATAAGAAACATTACTGGAGACACTGACTATGTTTACATGCAAAAAATATACCAGTGTTTGCCCTTAATTCGAAAAAGAAAATATTCCCACTAAGCAGTTTACATGGAATATTCCAGTGGTACTCTAGTGGTTCACATGCAGCTGTGCACGCTTCGATTATCATGCCCTAAAGTGTCGTTTATCACACCAAGATATGGAAAAGTGGGTTGTTGGACTGAAGAGAGAATATTCTACTTCTTACAGATGCAACATATGGTGGTTAAAACCTCACAGAAGCCTTAAGGAAAATTACAGGAGACAGTGCCCATGTTTAAATGCTTGAAATATTCAGTTTTTTGCCCTTATTCCGAAAAAGACAGTATTCCTATGAAGCTATTTACATGGCAAATGAAAATGAATGCTCCACCTGTGCTCACTTTCACATACAGATGTGCATACTTCGATTAATGTGCCCTAAAGTGTCGTTTATCACACCAAGATATGGAAAAGTGGAACAGCTGGAGCTGCTTGTGCCTTCATGCTTCTTTGCATCAAGATAGGATTTTTTCGAAGTTTCCTACCAGTGGCTGACTTCTCATTTAATTGCATCAACCACTTTTTTTGAAAAGTTCATCAGTGTCACAACCTGTTGATATCCAAGTCTGTCTTAATGTTTAAAAGTAGGTTTGTTTCTAACTCAAACCAGAAATGTGGGCTTTACTTTTGGGCATACACCTCTACCCCTCAGCCTTGCGAACTGTTGGCGAGTTGATTTGTGTACAACACATCCATGACAACGCAGAGCTGACTGTAAACAGAGAAGGGGCTGTGTGTCACAAACTGCGGTAAAATCCCTAATTGAGATGCATATTCAGATTGTGCTGTATACATGTCCAAAGAATGCTCCTAAAACCTGAATAATACCAGCATGTCCCACATATCTTAATGGAAAATGCTACATTTTGACAAAGGCCTAATTCAGAATATCTAAACAGACTGTGCTGTTTACATGACCTGCATAAAATTAAGAATATTGTCATAGTAAAAGAGGAATATTAGTGTTTGTGTAAACGTAGTCAGTGATCTGCATTTCTTTTGTCTCCTTCTTTAAATGACAAACAAAACTCACCTGCTCTGCCCTTTAAAGTAGCTGGTGATGTATTTGTTTTGGTTCCCAGATTATTCCTAATCTATAATCATACTCTTTAAGAGTGTTAGTTTGCCTCGTTTTCCTGGAATTTCACATTAGTGTTGTCTTTTCATGTGAAGTCTGGAATCGGTTACACTCTGCAGGATAGCGGCAGATGTGAGGGGGGATTTGTATGTTTGTAACCTCTCCCCATACAGAGCCACACTCCATCAAAATGCCAGCTCCTCTATTTCATTCAACTCCTGCAGCTAGCTGTCCCTGCCACCTGCCTAAGTGTGATAAGGCCGGTCGTTACCTCTGGGGCAAGCCGTCATCAGCACACTGTTGGTGATTTAATACAGCGAGGAGCCGTATCACTCATGCACAAGACAGGTCTGCGTTATAACTTCAGCTCTGTGCTTCAGAATGGTCCATACTGTGAGACGGTTGTTAAGTTTTAAACATGTTTTATTTCTAAAACTCTGATTAAGATTTCTGTTTTTACGTGATAAATATCTTAATACTACTTCTACTTGCCAGTTGTCTGTTTCAACATTTCCGCAGATGTTTTGCATGAGAGAGGCAAAGCCAACAGGACTTAATTCCCTTCATTTGCGTGGTATTTTCGAATGTAGTCCTCAGCTGGAAAAATGTTTTAGCTTCGCCAGCACGGAGCTCTGGGTCAAAAGGTTCTTCTCTGTCAAGTGGAACTGTGTAAAAAAAAAAAGAAAAAGAAAAAGAAATCTGTGCGACTGCAAACATTCACTTTTTGCAGCTGCAAGTCTGCCCTTGTTTTTGTTTGCTTTTCCAGCTGTTGTGTGTGCCAAATTAAGACTTAAGGTGTTCATTTTTTATTCCACAATCAATCATCAAAAAAAGAGCATACAGCACACTCCATTTCAGAAATGCGGGGGTGTTCTACATCACGACTGCAACACTCGTTTAGGCTGGCTAATGTTTGCCAGATGTGCTGTGCAGGTTAGACACTGGAAGAGCCATACTCCCTCTAATGGTCACAGTGGGTGCCACAGGAGGAAGTGGAGGGATTTCTATTGTTCACAGCAACAGCTGTATGATGGGAAAATTTCCTGGAACCAGCGCAGAGACTGTGATGGGTCTCTGACCGCTCTTTCTGCTCCTTTTCCTTTGTTTGCCTTGGTTTTGTTTTCCTGTCTCAGACTGCAGCTTGGGTTTTGTTTAGTTCCTGCCCCTCAAATTACTCTCCCATGTGATCTAGCATCTCTTGTAGTATGTGTTGAGCCTGCCTGACCCCTGCGACACTCTAACAAGACCAGTGCTTGTTTACTGGCACTCTGTGGTCCCAGTAGTTTCTAGTGGCCATTGGACAGAGAGCTGAACCTCCTTCAGATACCTCTCAGAAACAGAATTATACATTCTAGCCAGCTGATGTTCTGCTGCTCTTTAAAGAGACTGAGATCATGTGCCCTCTTTGTATTTGCAGCTCTGCGGAGAGCGCCTCGGTTTGGATCTTATGAGTTATTCATCATCAAAAGCATTCTGTGTATATCGGGAACTTCCCTCGACTTTTTCTTGGTGTTCCCGCTTCAGCACTGTTTAGGATTTTTCACTCCCAAGCTCTTTGAAAGTCTAAACACACAACCGTGGGGTTCTCCGAGGTCCCGACGACTTGTAACAGTAAATCTGCGCCAGCGAGTCGTGTCTGAAGGCTATACTGTAAATCTGAGATGCTGTAAGTGTGTGTATGGGGAGGGGTATTCCTGGAACGGGGCTTAGTTGACTTCCTGCTGCTCAGTACAGTTAACACAGGGGCAATGGACCATGGATATGTAGCACATGCGTGTGCACATTTGGATATTCTGTGCGTGTGCTCATGTGTTTTCACATTTGCGTTCTACAGGGGTCCGGCATGCGACAGAGCCAGATGCAACGCTGCACAGACACAAGCGTTAGCTTTGAATGGTCTTGGTATGCAGTGTTTGGTTATTTAACTGAAGTATTTAGAGGCTGAGGAGGTCTCTGGAAGCAGAGTTTACTCAAGCTATTAGGACCTTTACTTGCTCGATGTTCTGCGTGCCCACCGAGTGTATTTACACAGGAATTTTAGGATGTGGCAGTTTCTGTTGCAGGGTGGTAATTTGTCATTTCTCGAGGAGACAGCATTGATTCTGTGCATGACAGCTGATAAAGAGCACATATAGACATGCTGAGTCATGTACAACAAAGAAGGACACTGAAGAATTAGCGTTTGTGTGTTTCTGCAGCGACTGAATGACAGATTGAGGTTCAGGAAAATGAGGCGATAAGCATCACATGACTGTCTGTCTTTTCTACTGAGGCTAAATGGCAGCTGAACAATTCGTAGTGTTCCTGTAGGCTCTGCTGACTGATGGATTGTCTGAATGTAATTCCACAGAGCTGCGCCCGTCCTCATCCCCGCACGGTGTGGTTGCTTGCAGACTTAAATGAGACGCGGCAGATATCAAAGAAGCAATTACTGTTGCGGAGCTTTCCTCTGACGCGCTCTAATTTGTTGACACATCCAGACTGCTTTGTCATGTTTGGTTAAATGGATTTAACTTGTGTTGCACTCTCACATTGTATCTCTCCCCTTTTATCAGCGCTGACACTCACACACATACTGAACATACACTCTCACTTTTAATGTCTCTTTTTCTCTTTTTTTTTTTTTTTTTTTTTAATTCTCTGCAGATCCACACATCAAGGTGTGCGGGAAGAGGGAGAACGTGAGGGAAGCCAAAGACAGAATTATGTCCGTCCTTGACACAAAGGTACAGTAAACATCTTCATCCCAGTGAAGATAGACTTCATGTGAATGTGTGTAATTCTCTCCCTGTCTCTCCTCTTTCTCGCCTTTCTCCTGGCGTTCAGTCGGGCCCAGTGTATTTCACCATCGCCTCTCCCGCTGCTCCCAGTGACAGATTGCACACAGCAGTGTGGTACAACTTGGCACTAATCTCTCCAGATACTCGCATCCGAGCCTCGCTGTGGATTTTGCAGCGTGTGTGCATGCAGGCTTTCGTTGCCATGGCAACACAAGAAATCACGTACCTGGGCGACTGCACTGTAGCACCCCCTGGGGGCAGGCAGCCATCCATGCACTTTGAACAGCCACACACAAACAAAAGAGCAGCAGCACACGACTGGCTTAGTTTATAGCATCTCATATGGTTTTGTCACGAAAAGGCAGTTTCAGTCTGGCGGACACAGTTATTTGATAATATGATTCATTTTCTTTTAATGTTCTGCATATTTTGGTGCTCATTTGCCTCTTTTCGAAATGACTGCAGCATGTGAAAGTGTTTAAAAGGGGAAATTGAACCTTTTGAGTCTCATGAAAGATGGAGGAAAGGGGACAGATGCTGCGCTGGCCTTTCAGCGATACGCATTTATAATCAGAGGGACCCAGAGAGCGCAGTGTGTCTTGGTCCTCCTTGTTGTTTGTTTAGACACTTTAAAATGTCAGACAAATTTGATTTAATCAGTGATGACGGTTAGAAAGTAAGTTTTATAAGCTGTCTGTGGAGATATCGGATACACTGTCGAGCCTCAGGGACACCAACAACTCTAATGTCTTTGACAGTGCAACTTGCAGTGAACGCAGTGCATGAAATTTACTTTATAAAGCTTAATACTTGGTCAGACATTCTGCCATGTTTTGTAATTTTAACATTTTAACCTTATTAGAGGAGCAGTGTGTAGGACATGCCTATTAAAGTGGCTGTCCACAGGCCACATCCGGCCCAAAGGCAGCCTCTGAGAGGTCAAGCTAGGGATGAGTACCAACACCTGGTATTAAACGGCCCCGGGGCAAAATTAGTTTATTTAAGATTGAAGTAATGATAAGCTCTGTAGTTATCGCTTCTTTTATCAGACTTTTTAAAGTTTTGGTTTCATTATTATCATGCTGCAGCCTGTTTCTCCTGCTCGCTGCATGTCGGGGCTGACCTCTGCACGCACGCACATGATAGAGTGAAGTCAGTGAACAGCAGAGCAGAGGTTGCGGTGTAGATATGAATATAACTCGAAGAGTTCTCCAGTTGAGGGCAGCTACACTTGTTACTGTAAGTGCAATAAAACCTTTGCCAGTTAAGAGCCATCATATATAAAGTCAAGCTAAAATGAAAGCTGTCTTTGTGTTGTCGAACTGTTAAACTTAGTTTGCCACAGGTGTCGCGTCACTGTTACCTGCAGACGGTGAATCCCCTCAGCAGAGGGAGGAGGGAGTAACATTGCTTCTTTACTTCTCTCAGTATTGTGATGTCAGGAATAATATTTGTTTTATTGGCATTTTAGATTTGTTTCCAGTGAGATGTTATTAAGTTTATATAGTGATTTTGCTGTTGAAAACATGACTGAGAGAGATGTTGTGTTATCGGTTACTGTTATTGCCACTTGTTATGCCTCTGTTCACGGACTATCCGATATGTGTCTGGGTCCAATACAGTATGTGACTGAAAATATATATAGATTTTTTTTTTCTTACTTCAGATGTGAAACGATAAACCTTGCCTTTTCTTTCTAGATTGATTTGGGTTTGTTCAAAATTGTCCGGCCAATCAACATTTCCTGTTTTTAAACTCTGCCCAAACTGACTTTATAATTAAATAGTCGTGGCGTAGGATTTATCAGCATCCAGTAATAAGGATTGCAGATTGCAACCAGTCAAAACTCCCAGTTAGAATTCCTTCAGTGTCCATTGTTAAGGAGGTTTTTACTGGGAGCTGAATTTTTGGCAGAGGTCTCTTCCTCCTCAAAACAAACAGACCAGGTAATTAAAACCCGTAAAATCACTGAATAAAGCAGTTTCACTTTACAAGTCAGTGTTTCTCTGACGCTGTTCGGCATGTCAGAGATGGGCCACTAGCCCAGCACCAATGATGTGTGCTCACCTTTTTCTCTGACAAGTTGAGATCAGAACATTAAGTAGGTTTTTACAGGGAGCCAAATTATCTGCAGCTGCCTCTGTCTCTCCAAAAAAAACATACCCGGTGATTTAAACCAGTAAAAACACTGAATAAAGCCATTTCACATTAAGAAATCAGAGTTTTTCCAACACTCTCATCGCGGAGGGGCTGCCAGCTACAGAGGCCAACATAAAAACACAAATGTCCCTATCTAGAGCCAGTGTTTGATTTGTCTGTTCTGGGCTACTGAAGAAATATGGCGGACTTTATGGACGAGGCCCACTCCCTATATAGATATACATAGCTCACTCCAAGTTGTTTATTTTCAGGACATTACATACTAAAGAAAACATACTTATTATATTCCATTTCTGCCAATATATGCCTTTAGATCCAATACACTGGACCTTTAAGTAACTTTCTAAAATCATGTAAATAACATGAACTTTTTTCTTTGCACCGTGCTCCACTCACTGAGCTATTGCAAGCGTTATCAATCCTCATTTGACCGCAGCCTTCTGTTTTCTGCTCATTAGAGTAACAGGGTAACTCTGAAGATGGACGTCTCCCACACAGAGCACTCCCACGTCATTGGCAAAGGTGGCAACAACATCAAGAGGGTGATGGAGGAGACGGGATGCCACATCCATTTCCCAGACTCTAACAGGAACAACCAGGCAGAGAAAAGCAACCAGGTTTGTTGGGCTACAACATAGATTTACGCTGTGCAGTCTCACCGAGGCGTGACAGATAGATGGGTGGAGTGAGCTGTTTACTGCCGGCCCATCAAAGAGTTCTCCTCATCAAGTATTTTGCTTTAATCTCTTGAACCACAACATTGCATGATTGATGTTTGGAGTGGAAGTGTATTGCGTTCTGCCGCCTTGAGTGTTTACTATCGTCACCCCTCCTCAATTTAATTTTCTTCCGTAGTAGCTTAAGTTGTTTCTAAATGGTTTTTTGATTCATGCACGCAGCCCTCCAGCCCATTTATTAACTGTCACGGGGTCTCAGGCCGGACAGGTTGCAGAGAGTTGGTCCAGCTGGCTGTTTTGATTGGCCACCCCAGAGGAAGCCGGTGTGTTTTGGCTGGCCTCGCTATAGAAGAGCAGTAGGATCCTGCTGTAATTACCATTAAAGTGTAGTATGAGGAGTTCGGCAGAGCACACTGCCAGGCACGGTATTAGATTTCTATCTTTGCCAGGTGCTCTACAGTGCACCTGACAAGTCCATTTATTTTGAAAGATCTACTTCACTGATGTCAACCTTATCATTGTGGATTTTGCATAGTAAGGTATACCAACAGTGTGTAGATCATTAAACTTGTCAGTGCTCTGTATCTCGAACTGTCCCACCCCTTCAGTCTGATGATGCAAGTCCAGGCTGAAAGTAGCAAGAGACTCATTTTTAGGCCCCTTAAGCTGTCTCTTTTTCTGGTCTCAAAAGCTTATTGATGGCAGCAGAGCCTTTGAGCCTCAGAGCATGTTGGAGTGCAGTGGTGTTGATAAGCAAATATAGATAACCGTGAAAATCAATGAAGTGGCTACTTACCTTTCATTCTCACTGGAGCTGGTAGGAGTCAGGAAATTGCTCCAGCACACTTCAGCAGGGCAGATGTTTGCTAACACAAGGCTGAACAATGGCTTTCATTTTTAAAGATATAATTGCTGCTCGCAGCACTACCCTGCCGCACATATTTGTGTGGATATATATAAGTATAGTACGTGTGTCTTTTGTTCGTGTGGAACCAATGGGGACCAGAGAAGATTTTTATGAAACCGCTTATCCTCTTAACCCAATCCCAGCTGACACTGGGTGAGAGGCGGGGTACACCCTGGACAGGTCGCCGGACTATCACAGGGCACTTGAGCCACCCTGCAGCCTGTGAATCAAATTATTATTTTTTTTTTATTGACAGCTCCCAAAAACAGGTTTTTATGTGCTTCACAGTCATTATAAGTTGCCTACGAACTAGGGAAAAAATAACAGGAGAGGGGGTTGTCATTTCCAAAGAGTCATGGA
>JAPZEB010000003.1:20524346-20536989 GCA_029783705.1 Chaetodon striatus | reverse complement strand
GGAATTTACAACTCTTAAATATTGATATTGGCCTCAAAAATCCAGTTTGACTGAAATTCATACCATTTGCTTGAATCAAATTTGGATGTTAGGTGTGGACATTGATGGGAAATCTTCACAAGGACGTGCCAGTCTAAACAGAAAAGTGAAATAAAAACCACTTCTAAGCAACCAGTAAGCACTCCAACAGGAGAGCTCACTGGTTGCTGTTGACTCCAGCATCCTGTTGACAGGATGTTGTGTGTAATTCCCAACACTTCCTTTGCTTTAAAGCATCACTAACCAGTTTGTTTGGTAAACACAAGTGTTGCAATAACACTGAATATGTGTCAACACGACAACTTATGTAATGTATTTTTTTTTAATTTTCAACAAGGAAAATACACCTTGGAAAAGAAAATGATTTTAAGCAATAAAAAAACAAACAAATCTTTGTTTTGGAGAGACTTGACTGTGTTTTTCAGAGATGCGTGCACATTATTAGACAGCATGCTCTAATACGCCCGTCTACTTGACTTTTTTTCTCCCTGCAAACAATGCCTGTACTGTTAAGTGTCAATGTATGAACTTGTAGTTGAGATAAATGGCACAGACATTTTTATTTGGCCGCAGGGAAAATGTGGACGTGTTTGTGTGTCTGCTCATACTCTCGCCTTCCAGTAAAGCCAAACAGCAACTGTCTCAGGGATGCATACCTCCTCCGGAAAATGTCTCACATACAGAGGCGTGCACACTTTTACTTCAACCCTTAAGGCGTCAGTATACTTAATCAGAACTGCTCGTCAGGTCGAGGAATAATTTCGGAAACCACCTCCTAACACACCTTTTCATATTTGCAATTTAGGGGACTTTGTCTGACAATTTCAATCTGATTTTCACACCCACTTCACACTGTGATTGATGAAAGAGGTGAGAGGGGAACCCAACTTTGAACTTCTCTCTTAAGCTCTCCTTTTGTCAGTCTTTCCACAACTATTTATGTCAGCCCATATTCAAACGATGGCTGCGTCTCCCTGCCTCTCGACGGCCGGCTTTTCACTCTGCCTTTTGCGTGTATCTGTTTGCAACAGGTCTAAACAGTTTGTCTCCCGACACAGTCGAACAACAAGTCATATAAACTAGTTCTTTTCAAGCATTGCTTGATCATTACAAGCAGAGCCGGCCTCAGACTTTTTGGGGCCCTAAGTGGATCTGGTTTGAGGGCTCCCCTCACGGTAACGTGTTGCCACTTCACATGGCTCTAAACCAACTTATGTAAAAAGTAGTCTGAGGCATCATAATGTACAAATAAGCATGGAAAGACTAAAGTGGGACCCATTAGCATAACCTATCTTAAAATAGCCTACAATTAATATTGTATTTGCCTATTAGCCCCTAACCACATGAATTTGCTTGATCTGGTTAAAGTCTGATGCATATTTAACATTATCGCTGGGAAGGGCAGAATGTCACCTGTCTTACAACAGATATGATACGACCAAAAAGATGTGATGCACTGTAAGGTAAAGAACATACATGTTGTGTTTATGAGAAGTAAAGATAACAGGAATACTGTTTAAATAAAATGTTAACATAAAATTGCCCAAGACAAAGGCAAAAACTTCTTGCAACAGATAGAATGGTAAACTTTTTAATAGTGTTAGTATTTGCTGACGCTGGTTGTACTGGGTCTGTGTTAGCACTGGCTGATGATCCAGCATCTCCTCTACTGACAAACTTAAGCACAAAGCAACTGTAAACTACAGCAATACTATTCCCCCAGATTTTTCTTTTATAGGCCTACATTTTCAAATATAAAACTATTTATAGGGTACTATGGCTTGGCTGAATACTTGATATTTATTAGAGAGATGAGCATCATTATTGCCCAGTATGCCCTGCTAATCAACTGTTTGATTTCTATTTATTTAACCTTTATATAACCAGGAAGTCCCACTGAGCTTGACAAACTCTTTTACAAGGGAGACTTGGCCGAGGTAGCAGCCAATCAAAACACATTTAAAATGCAACAAATACAACATATAATGCAAAAATCCACAATAAAAAGACAACTATTCAAACACAGTGGCCTCTCAAGAAAAACAAGCACATCTCTATCACCACATTCTTTATGATGTCCTTAAATTCATCAGTGGATATAAGTGTGTCTAATTTTAAATCTCAGTATTAATCAGTAGTCAGTATCAATCCATTGTGTTCCTTCTTGCATTAATCCATTAATCCTTTATGTCCACACTTTCATATTTGTCTGGACTGGTCACAGAGGCTGCTACTGAAAGTTTAATTTTGTGCGTGTGAATGCATGTTCACACACAACGCGGTTATCTTTTCCGAGCTGCAGTTTTATAAACAAGGGCGTTTATGGAATGCAATAACTAGTTGTATTTCACTGTCATTTTTGTCAGTCATGAAGCCACAGCACACAGCCTGGAAGTGACTAGCAAGCAAGACACAAACAGACCGAGGGGTTCACTGCCCAGCGTGGTTAGCAAGACAGACAGACAGGCTAGAGAAAGATGCAGATCAGTTTAACGTTACTGTAATTTGCTGACTTCAAACTTGGAGATGAGAGAACACAGTTTGCCTGAATGTTGTTCCTGCACTTCCCTCTCAGGGTGTTTTTTCTCCTGCGTGGCAACAAGGATAGCTCGGTTGATGCTCTTGTGGAAGTTGTAAACACTGACACCAGCTTTGAGACAAGGGGGCCTTGCATAATATGCAGAGCCTATGCAACTTGTGTAGTAAGTGTAGGGCCGCCCAACTTTGTTTGTGGGACATGTCAAGTGTTCTTGGTGGCCCTTTGCTGGCTACTGGGCCTAAAACAGCTGCTTAGTTTGCGTATGACAGGCCGGCTCTGCTTACAAGGACCTCTTTTTACAATATTGTTCTCACTTGAAAGATTTAAATTTTGCTCTCACAAGCACTGCAAAACGACAAACCGATAAGTCAGATTAACATATTGGGGACACACACATATAGAAAAATAACATGATATAAGCTCATGCTGTGCTCTGCATGACCTGACTGGGCTAATCTCCCCCATGGTGGGAGATCATCGATTCCAGTAACAAAAGACCTGAGCCAGGCACACATCTTGCTCCTGACCCTTCCCTCCACGCTCGGCCCGAGCGCCTGTTCAAACCCCAACCCGATCAATGGTCATACCGGAGGATCAATTTCTCAGTCTTTGGGGTGTCAAATGTGATATGGCATTACTTTGGCTGGGTGGCGTAAAGGAGCCCGGTCAGACTGATGCTTCAAAGCGTTTGGTTCTCCTCATCAGTCGAACCATTCAAATCAAGATTCAGATTGGTGCGAGGTGATGAGAGGGAAAGAGATGAGAGGGGCTGATGCTGTCTGCTCTCTTTTGTTTTCAGAGGCTTGTTTGATTGGTACAGTCATCTTTGATTGATCGGTTGTTGCTTGTAGAGTTTGTTTGGTGAGGTGATAATTTGTGAAGCGGGTTTGTAATTGGTGTGCTTTTTATTTCATCTCCATCTTTGTTGCTCAGTGGTGATATTCCTGAACCGGACTTTGTAAAAATCACAATGGCATGTTGTGTGATTTTAGTTTACTGGATTTCCTGTTGATTGAGTGTGAGTCTTTGTAAGTAGGTTATCTTATCTATCAAGCCCTGGTGGTTATTGGTGTTTGTAGTAACTGCTTCAAAGAAACCGCAGTTGCTGCTGCAGGTAACATAAAACACACTTCCTGTGTGCAAACCGTAAACATTGTATTATTATTGAGATTGGGGAGCACCAACACATTTAAAGTAGTGTTGTGGTCTGGGACTGATCAAAGATTAATAAGACGCACCGGTATCTCTGTAGTCTGATTCACCGGATGAAGACTCTGGGTGTGAGCCTGCTACTGGCCGGCTACGCAGCTGACATTCTTCTACCCTTGTGCTATGTGCGCGCTCCTGTTTTGCAAGGCCACCATCGCTGCATACTGAGCAAAGTGACGTCCAAGATAGCTGTGATTGGTTTAGTGAAATACAAACAACCTTGAGTGTTTTACCTTTATACCAGGTTGATAATGGGTGCTTCCAGACCTTTCTCTACAGCTGACACAGCTCTGCTGGAAATAGGTCTGGCTAAACTGGACTAGCAGCTCGATGATGCTATACCTAGGTACAGCAGTGCTCTGTGCTACATCAGCATGCAAACATGCTCATAGCGACAATGCTAGCATGCTGCTGTTTAGCAAGTATCACATTCATCATGTTCTCCATCTTATTTTGGCATGTTAGCATACTAACATTTGCAGGATTGGCACTAAATGTGGGGAACATGAATGTCTGTACCAGATTTCCAATCTATTCAACACTGAAAACCACAGCTGTCAACCTCATGGTGGAGCTAGAGGAAGTCAGGAACAGTAATGGCAGCTCTTTTAATAACACTGTAGCCTAGAATGCAAGTATGTGTAGAATACTAAGCTACTGACGTATGTGATGTCATGTTACAGATGTTATGTTACATTAGTAACATAAGAACATGTTTTAAGCCAATCTATGATGTTTTTTCTAAACCTAACTACCTAGTTTTGTTGCCTAAACCTCACCAGTAGGTTTTACAGTGTAACTACAACTGTTTCACAACATTGAGGCTGCATTTAAAACAACCAGCATTAACAGTAATATATGTTGTTTAGGGCAGTGGTTCCCAACTAGTCCAGCTTCGAGGTCCAGTTTTCCCCTTAGTCATTAGTTTAAGGTCCATACAGTTTAATACATTCGGCATCATACTTGAGTTTGGTCATGTTGTCGAGGTAGTTAGCTGTCTCTGTCAAGTAGCTGTCTGTTAGTCACTCTGCAGCAGAAACTGCACTTAAAAAATGCAGCTGTGCTGGAAATTAAAAATGAAGTGTGTTTTTTACAAACTAGACATGTCCATTCAGAATTGACTCATGACCCACTTTTGGACTGCGATCCACCAGTTGGGAACCACTGGTTTAGGGGCAAGGTCATATATGCTGCTTTGAAAGTCAGTGGAAATTGACCTATTCTGTTGTTTAAGCATTAGAGAGTGTTGACGCATCATGTTTTGTGAGCTTATCTTTTTTTTTTAATACAAAGTAACATGTAACTTCAGCTGTAGATAAGAGTGGTTAATGTTTATTTAAAAATATAGTTATTTACTATGGTTGCCTCTCATTAGAGGCATTCAAGTAAACTAACAGTACCTCAGAACTGTATTTAGTTAATGCACTAAGTTACTTTCCTCCTGTAATAACTGGGTAAACACAACTACGACTCAAACTCAATTTTCTAATTTATTTAGCATAATAAGGACAATGAAGCCCATAATAATGCTTCAGACTCTGGTCAGCAGCTTACGTAAGATTTTCCAATAGTGTATTTGCTGTGAAATGTTTCTTTCATTCTCATCTTCTTTTGGCAGTCAAACCAAGGTTTCAGTTTGTGACCTAAACACAGTCAGCAACCAGCTTGTTTCCAAGACAAAGAGAACAGAGAGGAGAAAACAGCACATAAGGAAACTGTATGAGGGAAAATAGCAACCCTTAAAAGAAGAAAAGGGGGAAAAACACAAAAGTATAAAAATTTAATTGAAAAATAAAAACGTTGTTATCCCATAAAAACATTCTAAATGGGCTTGGTAGGGCTGTGTATGGCGGGAAGCCGCACGATGTACCTAAGGCACTGCAAAGTGTTAACATGAAAAACACATCAGAGAGGAGGGAAGAGGGAGGGGCAGGCGCCCTGTGGGGGTGTGCATGCATGGGAACGCAGACATGTGGCCGATACGTCTCGCTTTGCACTTAGTGTGTGCATGATACGACGGCATGTACAAATGATGCAGGTCACAGTTTTTCATTTAAGGTACGATGTGTTGTTTTCGAGATGAAGCGAGAACGGTTCAGAGAGTAAATTACACATCTGCTTACAAAACTTAATTAGACTTTAATTTGCATCTTACGTACATGTTTATTCTTTATGTACAGCGTAGAAGGGCCTTGTCACCTCAGCATGTTGTGGTGATGGATCGGAGAAAGAAAAGAAAGGCATGATTCATTATCAGCCATAAACACAAACTGGGGCTGTAATTGTTAAAACAGAAAATTGTGACAAACTAAATTAAACCTTTGTACATGAGTGAAATTTTGTCAGGTGTGGGAACGGTTGGGTACCATTCACGTTTGAACCAATACTGGTGCTGGTACCTCAAATTTTTTGGTACCTCAGTATTTTTATAATAACAAAATTGTAATTTTTTAACAAGCTGTAGTCAACAAGTGATTTTGCTCCTCTGCTCCTTTCTAATTACACAGAGCTAAGTCTCTGTCTGTCTGTCTGTCTGTCTACAATCACAAACAGTAGTGATACTAGACTACTTCTTAAACAAAAGAGATAAGAAATTAGGCCAGATCAAAACTATCAACGCTGCAGTGATTATTCTGGCTTGCTGGGAAGCCAGTGGACCTCCTCAGTGGCTTCTCAGCTTTGGGGTGCCTTGTAGTGCCTCCACTTTTTGTCTAAACCCAGCGTTCTGACCCAGGTGTGCTCTTTGGTTCCAAAAATTTGGCATAGATTGATTTAATGTGAATTAGTACTCAGAAGTAAAAAGTACAGAGTTTGGTATCCAACTCAATGTGTGGTCATTTCTTTGCCCAGAGGATGTGACAAATCATTTTACTGCCGTTTAGAGTTGCCGCTGATTTACCTTGTAAATGCAATTACATGTACTTCAGTCAGTCTTTATTGATAATGATTTTTTATATTTGGGATAAATAATGCTGTTGGAATAATGTCTTAAGTTTGCTTTTTTTTTTTTTATTCTACTTAAAAACTTTAGCACTGCAGCTTTTTTGGTAAGTTCAACAGGTTAAAAAAGAATCAAAGACTCCATGAGCACTGATAATGCTGTAAAAGTAACTGAAATTTCTAACCAATCTGCATCTTATGTTTCGCTCCTACTGGACGTCTTTCAAGAGTGTTTAGCGTGGCTGAACAGTCTTGACGAAGGTCCGCTGCAACCCGAAACGTTAGTGTTACTAATAAATTGTGAAGCTGAGCAAGAGCAGTGTGTGGGATTTTCTGTTAAAAGACTCAAGTGATATTTTCCGCTGCACCTGCACCTGAGACAGCTGGATGTGCGAATACCTTTCTTCAAACTAAAAACCTGGCAACCTGAAATTATTATTTTTTAAAGGCATTAGTGAAAGATTTATTTAACTATTAATACAATTTACAATACCACACAATACAATGTATAAACCCTTTATAAAGGGGTTCATTATGAGATAGGGGTGTAGAAAAGTTATAAATGGAAAAAAGGAAGACAGAGACAAGACAATAAAAAGGACAAGAGTTAGTGTGGGGGGAGAGGGGGGACGTTAAGGGACTCATAAATGGAATTGAACACAGTAAAGAAAGAATAAAAATTCCAACCAAACCAGCAGAATATTAAACAAATATTTTCAAAATGGCATGAGAGTAAAACTACGACAGGTCCATGTTACGTTATGCAGGAATATAATACATGTAAAATCACACAACAGATTTTAATTGTCTCAAGCTCCACATCCCAAGGCTAACATAGGTTAACATAAATAAATCTCTGAAAAAACTGCTGGCCTCTGCACAAGGTAACATCCAGCAAATCATGAATCAGCAGTGCTTAATCTATGGCAACACTATGACACGTCTCATGAAGCTCTAATGAGCTGCTCCCAGCAAAAACAAGCACAACTGATTTGCTGTGACGCAAACAAAAAACAGCCCATTGGTCACGTACTTGCTTAAAGCGGTGTGTGACTCCAGAGCTGTAACCTACAGCAGATGTGTCAGCGCAGCAGCGGCAAGGCACTAATGTTAGTTGCTTAGGCTACTGTCAAAGAATGAGACAGGCGGACAGCAGCCAGCATTATGAACATGAATTAATTTCTACTTCGAGTTTCCTTTCCTCAAACAATCTCCATGTTAACAGAGCTTGATCAGATGTAGCTAAAGTAAACAAAACTTTCCAAAAAATCTGGACAAAAACTGCAGACAACAATAAGTAACATAAACACAGTTCACCCAGCACACATTAGCACCTGCTTCTCGAACCACAGATTTCCTTATTAGTAGATAGCAGCATGCTAAAAATAGTTTTATGCATCACTGACCGCTGCTCTAAAGCAACACCATTTCTCTTCTGTGCTCAAGACATTATCTCACTCACTTGGCGAGGACTGTAGACCCATGGTTGTTGTCACTGATGCTGAAGCAGATGAGACACGAAAACATCCTTTGCCAAAGCGTCTAAACTCACAGCAGTCTAGTTTACGGAGTTACGTGTGACAGTGAACAGCCTGCTGCTTCGGAGGGACGGAAAAAAGCCAAAGACATAAAGAAAAGATAGCACATACGACGATGGTCAACAGCACAAGTGACACCCGGGGGCAGAGAGCTCACCCATCCCCTTCAATTACCACTATACACACACACACGCACACACACACACACACACACACACACACACACACAAAGACACATAGAGTAGCACTTCTATTTGGGATCAACAATGACAGTTCCAGCACTGTAATATGAGTGGAAGTAGACCAAAGAGGCTGAGACAGGACAGCTTACACAGACTGACAAATAAATACAAGGGTGAGAACAGCTGCACACATTCATACTCAAATACACCAGTTTAAACGTCAACTGATTCGCGCAATCAGAACTGATAAGAAGATCCATACTGGTATTTTTTAAAGCACGACTACATGATGATTATTCATGTGTATCGACCAACAAACACCATTATATGACAGATATTTCTTGACCCTTATAAACAGACCTGACCCGAGGATGGATCATTTTAGGAATAAATGAAATTACTTAGATGAAAGAGACATTTATTGTAAAATATTACTGAAGTAAATACGTAGCTTACTGAAAACCCTCTGTCCTTTATCTTTGAATTACATCTTGTGTACAGTAACTGGGAAGAGACAGAAAACAGACTTGTTTTGAAATCAAACCCTCTGTAGGTATAATAAGACTAGAGTCAATATGGACTGTGACGTTAGTGGGAAGCATAGAGATCCAAACAGAACAGCATGCAAATGCCGGGTACTTTTGGAGAAAGAACAACATCCCGGGGACAAATCCCAGTCTGACGTGCAGAGGAAAATAACTGAAAAAGGCGCCATTCTTATTTGTTTACGCCAAATTTAACAAAGGAACTATGAGAAATAAGGTTACTTTATCTGGTTGCTGTGCTGCTGCTCTTGTCATGGAGGTAATAAATAAATAAATCCGAGAAATACACTTTAATACTATGGTTTTTTAATCTGGACGTCCTCAGCTGAGGAAACAGCGCCTGGACTAATAAGAAAGGAGGAAAAGCTCTGTGCCTTGGATTTCAGACAATAAATTAGATCTTGAAACATAGACAGTTGGGATGATGCGGCATCTTATGCCTGCTAAACAGATGAGTGTGGGAAGCTGTGAGATGCAAAATTATTGATATTTGTTTGCCCCACAAGTGCTAAAAAACAAACACTTAGAAGTGCTGAGAACACACGAAACTGGCATAGCTTCTACTTGAGGCACTAAGCATGTGTGAGTGATTTTAAAGCACAGGATATCTGTAGGAGTGTCGACATGTGCTCATGACATGTTGTATGAAATGACCTGAGATGATTTTCTTGCTCTAGGCTACGTGAAGATAATCCCTCAGTGTCTGGTTTTATTAAACAGGGTGAGAACAAACTAACAGAGTCACTTGGCTGCTGAGCAGCTGAATTAAGTGCATCAATATGAGCTGTGGAAATAAATAGAGGCTTGTGTCTGTTGATGTACTGCTGGGCAAAGACCTGGACGGCCACCAACCCTTTCCCATGTAAGCTGGGAAAGACACAAACACGCACACTGCACATGTCATGCCACCTGTACAGCTACATGTACTGGTGACTCCTCTTTTAACTCACACGTGCGAGAAGTTAAATTACAGTCTGGCTCAGCCTGACATCTGGCTGTCGTGCTGCTGCCTCAGAATATTTCTGTGACCTTCATATCAAATGTTGCCATTAGTTCGCAAGGAACACCTAGTGCTTGTTTCAAATAACACCAACAACAACTGAATTCCACTGAGGGCAGATCTATTTAATCACAAAGTAAACAGAACCACATGTCTGCTTAAAAAACAACAACAAAAAGTGTCTTTATCTCCATTTGCTGTACGCAGAACTCCACAAATTAAAACACCACATGCTTACATGCATGGCTGACAGCCACAAAATTAATCAGCAAGTGCACGTGAATGCCGTGTCGCATGCTGACTAGGGGCGGACAAAAATAGAAAATATATAAATGTAATTGGATGTCTGCAACCTTGTGGCAACCCACATTCACAATTTAAAAATAGAAAATAGCACAGTAGCCTCCAAGTTCTGAGTGGGAAAAAGTTCCCCGCAAGCAGATGGCAGCAAGTATGGAGATTCTGTCAGGGCGACCAATTTGCCATTGTTCCACTTCTCTGCTCCTCCAAGCAGCTCAACTCTGATGCTATTTTTTTACTTGGCATTGACTAAAAGTCAGCTGTACAAGCAACAGCACTTTTTTTTCTGTTGGCGACAGATACTGGGAGTCATGGTTTCTGTAGGGAGGTTGGTGACACAGTTGGTTTTTTACGTCCATGAACAGAGTGCAAAAGACCTCCAGGGGTTGGCCTTAATTCCTCGTGCATGACGTCTCAGCCTTATCACCAATGATACAACCATCAACCTGACAACTGACTAAACGATGCTGAACACAGAGTGGAGTGCTACAGGGGAAAACGTCAGGTCCTAATTATCCCCCCAGGACAAGATATATAAAGACAGAGGCTTGTGTGTATTCATACCACATGAATGTTTACTGATGCTTTCACTGTGGTTCAGTCAGATAAAAACACAGTTGCATGAACAAAAATAATATCTATGTATCTCTCTATTTTTTATCTATCTATCTTACACAGTTACAAAGTTACTAATGCAAAGGTGATGACAGTACCTGTTGAGCTGAGACTGGATATGTATTGTTTGGTTACAAGCACTGGTCGAAGTGGTCTCTCCCTCCAACGTCTCCACACTATTCTGCTCTGAGTGACCGCTGCTGCTGGATCGAACCTACCAAAAACAACAAGAGTGAATGCAGATAAAAACACGCCACTATAGAGGGAAAACACAACCTAACCAAGACAAAGCATTTTTGCATTATCTATATGTATTTACTATCAACAATGTGTCTGCAAATTACATTTAAAGAATAAGACCTTGTTCTTACAACAGAGAGTTAAATGTTTTTTTTGTTTTGTTTTTACCGTTATATCAATATATATATATTAATATACTGACATTTATAACACATTTTTCCCAACTGTATAATTCTAAGTAAATTAATTAATTACTTAACAAGACCTGGAACAAGATAAGCAGGTAGTGTTTGCAAAAGGTTTGATGGCACTGACTCCAACTCAACAAAAAAGGAATAAACAACCTCCTGCATGCACGATGCATCACTATTATCACCGCATATTTAAAATGTGCCGATGCACACAGTGAAATCTTTTCCCTAATTTTTATATTAAAAAAACACAAAATATGATATACAAACACATAAAAACAATATCAAATGTGCATTAACATAAACACAAATTTCAAACACTTGCTCCAGTGTGTGTGCCACTGTTGATGAGGACAAGGGACCAGTTGCACCGCCAGGTTTGCCTGCTGCACGCCCACTATGTAAACAAGGGAATTACAAAACAAACCCACGTTGCATGCTGCGCCTACGCACCTACGTCTGAGAGACTGTTGCTAACTTTGGTTGATGCTGAGCAGTGTTTACTGGGAGTTTTTCAAAGCACTGTAATCATACATGGTTTTATTGACAATTCAAATTTGAAATAATAATAGTAACTATCAAGAATTTTGACGCAGTTTATCGCCAAATATCCCTTGTCTCCAGATAGTCGGCATCTACATATCAAAGAATATCCATAGCGTATCATGTTACTGTTATGGAAGGACCTTTATAAATGAAATTCAACACATATACACACACAATAAAACTTGTGATACCCTGTACATAGTACAGGAGCTCAAAAATTGGCATTGTTTGTCGGTAAGTGTTGTGATTAATCTACATCATTATAGACATAATTAAGAAGTGTAAAAAAAGACCATGATATTCAATCACTGACGTAAAAATTTCTGCCAAAGGGAAGAAAAAAACATGGTTCACCTCAAAATGTGAAAGAGCAGAGAGAGTAGGAGGAGGAGGTGAGGAGGAGGAGGAGGAGGCCACTGTGTCCTCAGCTGTGACTGGAAAGAGAACCTCCTGATGCCTCAGAAGATGCAGCAAAAGGGCGTTAGACACACTCTGCTCCTCCAGCATCCTGGCTCCTGCAGGAACACTGCATGAAGAAGAGATAACAATGTCACATATACTCTGTAGAGTGTATTCAAAATGGCCCTCTGTGAAGTGCTGTGACAGACACAATGGAAAAGGGTTCCATCTAGTGGAAGGTGGCACACACATCTGTGAACTGAGATGAACTGCTGAGACTGCATGAGGTTAATCAAAGTCTTGCACTCGGGAAAATAAATGTCACACTGACCAAAATAAACAGCTAGAGGGTGAAAGCTT
>JAPZEB010000003.1:20461497-20473753 GCA_029783705.1 Chaetodon striatus | reverse complement strand
GACGGGGAGGGCGGGGACGGCCTGCTGGGTAACTAAAGACTCTTTGCTTGGAGACTTGGTGATAGAGGGCGAGGCCCTGCCTGAGGTTGAGGAGAGGATGGGAGAAACAGGCCTGATGGTGGGTTCAGATGGGTTATGGGCAACAGAGGAGGGTACAGGGGTGAGGTTGTTGGGTGTGGTTGCAGTTTTGGAGGTGGCAGTATTATGAGAGGACAGGTCAGAGGTAGATGTGAGGGAGGTGTTTGGTTGAGCTTCTGAAGGGGTTGGAGTTGGCGTGGGGAGGTCAGGGGAGATTGAGACCGGGGTGGGAGAGGGCGGGAGAGACGGAGCTGGAAAAGAAATTGGTGATGGAGAATTAGCAGCTGGCGAGAGGGGTAAAGGTGAGGTGATGAGGGGGATCGGGGAGGTTGGATGAGGCGAGAAAGGGGAGGCAGGGGGGCACTGAGTGATGAGGCATGGGGGAGGAGTGTAGAGGAAGGTGAACTGAGGGGGTTTAAACCGTGCTGGAGGTGCCAAGTCTTTGAGTGAAATGGAGGACTCATAACTTGGAGAGCGGCGTGGGGGAGAGGGGCGGCAGTGAAGCGCTTCAGTGGGTGTTAGGGGAGTGGGTGGGGGCGTTGGGGTCGTTGTTGGAAAGGAGGGGATGGGCGTCTGCACGATGAAAGCAGCTTGAGTGCTTCCAGGAGTTAAGGGGATAATTACGCAAACTATGGGAGAGGAATACGGCGAGACGTTTGCAGCGGAGATAGAAAGAAGAAACAAAAAGTAAATTAGAGGAAGAGGGAAAAAACATAAGGATTGTTTAATGTGAAACATGCTTGCACAAGAAGACAATGAATGAATAACATGACTCAAGGGTGTGTGGAGGAGGAGGCATGTGAGGGATGGATGAGGAGAGGACAACACATGACTCTTAATTTGTTAAGAGCTGTTATGTGCTGTTATCAGCAGTAGCTTCTGCTGTGGGGAGGTGATGGGAGGCAGGAGGAAGAGGAGGAGGAGGAGGAGGAGGAGGCAATCTGGTTTCACAGAGGAAGAGATTCTCTCATCTATCCAAGGAAGGCTCAGAGGAACTGGAGGAGAAGTAGGAGAACTAAGCTAAACCAATAGAGAAAAGCAGACTCTACAGGGTTATGTCATTTCTACTCAAGTCAGACATAATTGAAACAACATTTAAAGCAGTACGTAGTTGCAGCATGCACTTAGAATGAGATTTTAATGATGGATATTGCTCATTTGTGACAACTGGATACACTGATGTGATTTGTAAAGGCGCATTCACTTTTAGCAAGACCTGATTTAAATAATAATGGTGGTTAATTCAACAGAGGCCGATTCAAATACGCGTTTAAATGCTATTAAGAGCATGGCGATAATTTAATGAATTTAATGAATTAAACAGCAAGACGGATTAAAGTTTTAAGTAGAATAACGTTATCATTTCTATGGCAAATTAACTGTAAAGCGTGGAAATCAGGAGCGCATTTGAGAAATATTAAGAACCAGTTGTCCAAACAAAATCCAAATCTGACTGTAAATCAGTTTCTTTAGAGATCTGCACCAGGACTATGCATATGTGACCCATGCATTGGCACAACAACAAAAAAGGTAGCAGGGAGAGGTAAGAGGTCAGCTAGACAGAGCTAAACTTTACCATCAGCCTGATCCCGGAAAACAGCGTTATCATCGGCAAAACATCTTGTGCCTGAAATGTTACCATAGTCAAATATTGGGCCCTCCAGTAAAGTCACAATATCCATCCGATTGACTTTGGTCAGCACTGAAGTTAAGGCATCCGCTGTGGAGAAAAAGAAGACAAAAAATTAAGTGAGTCACCTGAAAAACGATGAAAAAAGGTTTGTAAATGTCCAGTAAGCCTGCTCCTAAATGTAGGCATCTTTCTCAGACTTCTAGACAGATGACATGTTACAGAGATACAACAGAAAGGGAGTGCAGAGGATAGACAGGACAACAGACATGGCAAATACTCTGACGAAGATGATCTACACCTTCATTTTAGTTTACTATTAAAAGTTGTTCTTCTCAAGGGGATGAATTTTTAAGCCATAAATCAAGGGCATAAAGACTGACAAAAGAAAGAGATACAAAGGGAGGAGAAATGGAGACAGAAAAGTAAGATTTTCAGATGTAAAAATAACCTTACTTGTGGCATTTTTTCCTTCCCGACTGACCCATTTCTTAAGTAGCATGAAGCTCTGTGCTGTCAGAGAGTTGGGGTTCTCTAGTCTGATGTGGTTGATCTCATCCACTGTGAAGTTCATCTCCCGAGCCAACTCTGTGATGGGGCACAGACAGCAACTCATAATATTTCAAACTATAATGTATAGTCATGTCAATCATAGTGAAAAACACACAGAGCACAGAGGGTAATATATAATACATATATTTGCATTTCAAAATGATTATAAAAACAACATTCAGTTACTATTTGTAGGTTACTCTATTAGCCTGAAGATGGCAGTAATTATCCAGGTTTGAGACTGATAGGACCGAAGAAAGAAAGTAGAGGTAGAAGGGGATTATGAGGGGGGAAAAGATGCATTGCAGATTGTTTCTCACCTGTCCAACTAAGTCCCAGGTGATCTGCAACGATAGCCATGCGCAAGTCTGTCCGCTCACAAGGACTCTGGGGACCTGGGCAGATAGAGGACAATGACTCATCAATACCATTTACATTCTTCTCCCCCTATACACTTATGTAAGAGAAAAATATGTACATACATAATTTTCCTTTTCTGGCCACTTATTCATAAGTATTAACAGCATTTATCAAAGTTGTGTTCAAAATATTACAATGGTCAGCATATTGGTGCAATATAGCCGTAATATAGGTTCAGTTATTTTCCCAGGATGGCAAGAAAAGGATATTTCACATTAGAGACATTATGGACAACTTAAATATGTTCATAGAGTAAGTGGTGCTCTGTGACTGTTTGTGGTATGTATCCTCTAGGCAGGCAGTAACTGTCATGAGAACCACACAAAACAAAGCATAACATGACTCTCAACAACAGACTCATTGTTCTACAAATCTAGGGTGGAAAGGTCTATGTTAGATTCTAAAATGTCAACATGCCAAGACGCTTTTGTGTGTTCTTTGCCAACACTAGTTAGTTTAAATGACAATTAATAGCATTAAAAATTCTCTAAGAACATACTACTACAATAACTTAGTAGCCACCCCGCACAGACAGACAGACAGACAAACAGACGGACCAGGGAGTTGTCAAAAAAGGGACTGGTTGTGCCAGTGGACCAGTCACTACTACTGGCATGCTCAATCTACTATACGGAGGTTTAAAAGGGTTAAAGGAGGAGAACAGAGAAAAGAACAAGGACAATACAGTACACAGTACATCAATGACAGAAAAGAAATTTAAATGACAGCTACTGTTCTGAAGAGAATATGTAAACACGCCACAGGCATTCCAGTCAATCCATTAAACGATCACAACGATGTCATGCAACTAAAAGTGATATATATAAATATATAGATGTATTTTAAACATAGTGTGAAAGTTTTACAAACTAGGCTTGATCTCCGCGATGGGAGGCGTTCGAGACCCTGTGAGTCCCTGACTGCCCTCCTTCCCACCAGTCCGCCTACTCCTCCTGCTCCTCTCACTGCCGGAGGCCCTGTCCGTCGTCGCCACCTTTGCCCTTACGGACGCGGCCCCGGCCTCAGCCCTCGAACCTCTACCAGACCTGGATGAGCGGGAGGGCTGGGAGGGCTGGGAGGGCTGGGAAGGCTGGGAGGCGTCCGACAGAGAGGTGCTCCGGGAGGTGCTGTCTTCCTCCGACTGCTCTGTCTGCGTCTTTTTCTCCTCGTCTGACAGGCGGTCCACCAACTTTAGCGTCTCCCCGCTAATGCCTTTAAAGTATTCGATGGTGCGCTTACAAACCTCACTAGGGTTCTCCTGTCTGTCCTGTCTACATGCTGCCTCAACTGTGACACTGCTGACCTGATGCCTGTCCTTCAGTGGTAGCCTTGAGGGCAAC
Organism: Chaetodon striatus; assembly: GCA_029783705.1. Taxonomy (NCBI): domain Eukaryota; kingdom Metazoa; phylum Chordata; class Actinopteri; order Chaetodontiformes; family Chaetodontidae; genus Chaetodon; species Chaetodon striatus. Next base: position 20,469,733 of record JAPZEB010000003.1, on the reverse strand, counting down.
TGTATGGCTGCTCTCTCTGTGTCCAATGCCCTCGTTGGCTGTGAGGTAACCCGAACTGAAACAAGTGAGCTAGCTGTGGCAGCTGGGCTGCTCTTTTTAACATCCTTGATTGGTATTCTAGACCTGGGTTCTACTTTGGCTATGGCTGGCTCTCCTCTTTTCCTGACCTCAACCTTCACTGCTTGCTTGGGCTTCTGTTTGCCTATGGCTGTTCCCTGCGTGTGAAATGACCATCCAGAGGCTTTAACTGGAAGCCTAGACTTGGGCTGCTTCACTTCACTTTCCTTAATAGTCTCACTTTTCTGCTCCTGCACTTGACTGCTGCTGTGTACTTCCACTCTCTCTTCTAAATCCCTACAGCACAGTGTTTCTATCCTGCTAGCTTTCTGAAGAGTGGGCTCAGAGGAGGACTGCAAATTAAACACCACACTACCACATTGGATGTAGTTGGCCTGAACACTGGAGGACTCAAGGTTATTGTTGTTGTTGCAGTTCTCAGAAGGGTAATCTCTTCTCTCTATCTTGGGCTCGGTGTGTCTACTAGACTGGCTCTCTGTACACTGACCCTCTATACTGATGTATTCTGGCACCATCTGACCCTCCGACATCTCAGTTTTACAATCGGTGAGATCCCCTGAGTCTTTTTTCACAGTTATAGAGGCAGCTATGCCCATCTTAATAGGAGTGCGTAATTTGGGATCAACCTTAGAGGCTGTGATTGTGCATGAGGAGGCGGTCTCAGCTATGGCTTCACAGGTGGGGGCATCAGTACCGGTATAGCCAGTGTCACTGCCAGGCTGTGCAGTGCTGCACTTTGCTGTTGCTGCTGCTGGTGTTGTTGGTGTTGTGCTGCTGTCTGTGGTTGTATCTATAACCTTCACCTTCCCATCCCCTGACTGAGAGGTAATTACCCCCAGGATCTTGCCCCCTCTCCCCTTTTCCCCTGTTTTAGGGTCAGAGGAATGCTCACCAATCTGGAAAAACTGAAGCCTCTCTTCAACAAAGTCCCGCTTGCTCATGTCAATAGCACCACTGCGGGTCATCTCAAACATCTTCCCTTCGTGGAATGGGAAGGGGTTAGGCTCACTAGTCGGTGTGCTCTCATCAGTCGGTGTTCGAGCAGGGGTTGTGTCAGGTGTTGTAGCCTGCGATTTGTCCTCCACCGATAAACCAAAGGGCTTGGGGTCCTCGTCTTTTACTTTGGACTCAAAAAGTCCATCATTATCCCCTTTGGTGGGCCAGGGGTCAAAGTCCAGGCCTTTGGTGGCAACAGTTTTAAAGGTTGAATTCAGTTCCTCCTCAAGTTGGTAGCCAAAGTAGTTTTCTGCAAAACTCTGCCTATCTGGATGTCTTCCTTCAAGAGTGTAATCTTTTTCATCTCCAGAAGCTGAAGATGTTTTGGCTTTCTTTCCATTGTCCCCCCCTTCCTCACATTTCTCTTCCTCTATCACTTCAAGCTTGGACTGACTAAATGAGCGATCGGTTGTTTTTCCATCATTGGACAGACTAGATGTTTTAGGGTCCTCGCTTAGTCCATCATCCTCATCCTGAAGGTCATACCCATCTAAAGAGTCTATTTCCGTAGCATCTGTGTCATGGGAGAACTCAGCAGTGGTTGCTATGGAGCAGTCAGTGATTGACTGGTCATTGCCATTTTGATCAAAGTCAGCATCCTCCCCCTTTACGACACCATTGAGCCCAGACTCCTTGTTTCCATTCTTCTCTGATTTTCTGGTTTTCGTTTTTTTCTCCCCCTCCTCTTTCATTTTGAAGGTGTACTTCTTGATAGGGATGGGATGGAAGACAGACTCATCATCACTGGAGTCGCTATTGTCAGCACCTGGGGGAATAGGGGATGGAGGCTGGACCCTGATGATTGGCTCAGCTAAGAGGTGCCTATCGTGCTCCTCTTGGAGGTTCACCTCCATCATCTCTGTCTCTGCCTCAGAAGAAGCACACGATCCCCTTTTCTCAGGGTCGGACTGCTCTGCCTCTAAAGGAGGAGGAGGTGGAAACTCTATGTAAGCCACTCTTTTCTCCTTTGACTTCTGTCTCTCTGCATCCTGTTTTCTACTGTGATTCTCTGAGAAAGCTGGCTTAGATTTTTCCTTCGTGGGCTCCTTGTAGATGAAGGTCTTCCCTTCTTCCTCCTCAGACTCCTCTGGGATAGGGCTTGGCATGCCAGGCATGAAGCCTATCACAGAGTCTGGTGTTCTTGAGGCCAGACTCACTTCCTCTGAGCTGGGGGTCTCAGGGGTGACAGGACTTTTCCCAGAGCTGTCCATAAAAGTCACTTGTTCAAGAGTGTCATCTTCTGGACTTCCTTGGGGGGAGGGAGACTGCTTTTGCTTGACAGTGTAAAATGCACCCCTCGTCTCATGCACTGTCCTACTCTCATGGCTTACTATCTTCTTGTACGTTCCCAGCTGTCCCGAGGCCGTTTCTTTCTCATACTGCTTTCCTACTTGTATGCTAACATACACGGGTAAGGGTTTAATATCTTTGAAACCCTCTGTGACAACTACAGGAGTTACTTCATCCAAATACTCTGCTTGGTCACTATCAACACCGTTACACACTACATTTGACAGGCTACCTTCAGATGAGTCTGTGGATTTTCCTAGTGATGATCCACGAGTAGACTTGTTGGAGTCAGAGCTACTGTGCAACCGATTTCTAGCTAAAGTAGGTATATGAGACCCTGCCCTCTCATGTGATTCAACGGAGGCATCTAATTTTAAAGTGGTGGATTTGTGATTTTCGGGAAAATTAGATGGCTTTCTTACAGGAATTTGTGATTCCGAGTTTTTTTTTAGACTATCATTGCTATTTGGGCTTTCTCGGACAACAAATTCTGTGTAGATTATTTTCTTGGTGGTTTCTTGTCTTTGGGAATCACTGTTATCTTTCATAGAATCGTGGATTAAAGCCTGAGAAAGTTTGGGAGATTGGGGTTTGTAGTTTCCATATTCTTGGGTCTCCCATGTTTTGAATAACTTTTTCTCTTCCTGATCTTTTCCACTGCTCTCATGCTTATACTTATTTGATTCACTATCTAGACATCTCCTCTGGTTGCCCGGACTGTCTGGTGTTTTTGGAATGTTGGGACCAGCGAACACCTGATACACAGGTAGCTTACTTTCCTGGAGTTTCCTGATAGGAGGATTTGAATTTTGGCCACCCTGAGGACTCCTATCTTGCCTTTGTGCCTCTTGCTCAAACTTTAGCCTTACTGCACTGACTTTGGAGGACGACATTTGAAAAGGTTTAGAGCTTTCACCTGTGCTTCCCTGTAATTTGCAATCTCCTTGTTTTCTTGGGTCTGAATCACTGTACTGCAGCAACACTCTCCTTTCTGGACTGCTGGGTAAGCTGGCACATTTCCTGTCACTGGAGCTGAACCTGTCTCTAAGCCTTTCTCGGCTCCACTCTTCCCCACTACCCCCATTCCTATATGCTGACCTCTCTGGACTGCTGTGCGTAGAACTGGGCCCCGATCGTGATTCTCTAAAGTCTGGTCTTCGAGATTTCTTCTCTGGAGATGAGAGCTCATCATTGAGCTGTTCTGTTTTATCACGAAAGAACTGCGATACCTCACTGAGTTTTTCCTCTGCCTCCTTTACAGTCCTGTCCACTCTGTCCTCATACATAATCTGTTCTCTGTCCTTACTCTGTGTGTCATCTGACACACGCATCCAAACTGATTGCTTTGGGCTACCAGGCTCAGACGAGTACTGCAAAAGTGTCAGTTTGTCAAAGCTATCATCAACATTGGCCATTCTTCCAGATTTGTCAAACACATTTCTCGATGACCTGAAGACATACTCTGTCCTTGGCCCAACTGATCTACCCTCACTGTGACTGCTTCTGTCTGGTGAGTGGAAGCGAGACCTATCTCTCAGATATTCCTCTGTGTCAGAATGAGACTGGTCAAATTTCTCAGAGAGCAGCATTTTCTCTGCAAAATTATAAGATTCTCCCCTAAGTTCTGATGATTCATCCTCATTGTACTCTACAGATTGCTGGCTAAGTAGCTTTAGTGTTTTGTAAGAGTCATCTGCCATGAGCTGGGCTGAACTAGGGCGACTGTCTTCCTCCTGTGACATGGGTGTGTTCACTCTGGGGGAGTCAAGGTACACTGGAAGTGACTCCTCAGGCTCCTCCTCGTCCTGTCTACTCCCTGGGTAGTAATACATTTCATTCTCCGCATGGTTTTTTGTCTCTCTGATGATGACCTCTGTTGGTTCTGCTTTATTGCCCTTTTCAATGTGAACCTCGATTATTCTTTCAACCTTAGGTTTGGAGTTCATGTCCTCGAGGACTCTTTGTGATGTTTCCTCATTGCCAGACTTGTGTTCAAACAGTCCAGCGAGCTCTCTAGAAGGGTCCTTGCCTGACTGAAAAGCCTTCATTATGTCATGAACAGACATAGTTTCCTCACACCTCTCCGATGCTGCTTCTTTGCCAGGTGGTTTGTGGTAGACCATCCTGGTGGTGGTAGTGATGTGAGTCTCCTCCTTTACTCTCATCCCCTTCCCCATTGGATCCTCATCTGGGCTGACTTTGATTGAATAGGATTTATTATGATCGGGACTTGATGTAGCTTGATGCCCTTTAGAATCTGAATCAATATATCTGACAGGATGTGCATCCTCCATTGCAGGTTGTTTGTTATCCTCTGGGGACTCATAGCTCCTGATGACATGAACAACCTCAGTCCTAGTCTCTGTGATCACTGGGGGAGCTGGGATATCCTGAAAAAGGGCCTTGGGGCCCATACCTTCTGCACTCTGAGGAGCAGAGGGTGTCCTTTCACTCCTGGTCTCAAAGCCACTGTCTGAGAGAGGGCTTTTATCCTGTTCATGTGAGATATCATCAGGGGAGTCTAGCACAGTGTCTGCTCCAAAAAGCGCATCTGCTACTTTACTGATCTCTTTGTCTGAAGTTGAAGAGCGCATGTTTGTTGGAGGCATTTTGAGTTTATGCTCCTGAACTGCTATGGTGGGTTTTAGGACACGTTTCTGCTTCTCCTTGCCCTCTCCTTCCCTCTTGCCCTCATCTGCTTTATGCTTTGTGTCATGCATTTTGGAGAAAGAGCTGTTACCAACATCATTGGCCAGGTAGTCAACTACTTTAGAGAGATTAAAATCTCTATCTGGTATTGTTTTTGATTTGGCCTGAGGAACCACAGTCTCATATCTTGGCGGATAGCTCCAGTTGCTTGGTGGTTGCTCAACTTGTACTTTTGAGAAGTGTATGTCGTCCAAAGAACCCCTTGCAAGGGAAACCCTACCATCTTTCACGGCATCTTTAGTAAGGATTTCGCTCACTTTTACCAAATCTTGCTTTACTTTCTCCACAATCCTATATGGCTCCTCGTCCTCTATCTTAGCCTCTTTGGAAGAATCAGACTGAAATCCTTTATTGGCTGTGGAATTTGGGTCTGTCTGCAAAATGGCTGACATTCGTATCAAGTCTTCTTTCATTTCGGCTACATCCTTAAGAATCTCTTGACTGGATGACAGTGGTGATGTGGTGTTTGATTTCAGGCCAGCAGAAAAAAGAGGGGCTTTGATGGGGGAAAGAGTTCTGGCAAAGGAAGACTGCATCTGAGCATTCACCTCAACGGGCACCGTCTTTCGCGGGGACAGAAGGGCAGCAGCTGACTTTGACACCTCAGGTAACTTTTTAAACTGGGGCTCTGGCAGCACATTAATAACAGAGTACACTGGAACAGTCATTGTACTGGATGTCACAGCTGTGGTGGTGTTGGGAGGGGATCTTAGAGAGGCGTAGATGGAATTTGAAGCTGATGATCTAATGGACTGATATGAGGAGGATGCAGAAGAGGACATGGACTTCAAGGTGCCATAGCCTGCAGAACAAGAATTGAATGTTTTTTCAACCTCATCAAAGGCTGCATTGACACTTGTAGTCGCAGCATTGGTGGTTGCTTGTATTCTCTCTTGAAGACTGCTTGTGAGAAGAGACGTCGGGGATGAAGAGCGGTACTGTGTAGGCGACACAGTTCCATTGATCAGAGCTGCAGCACTTGGAGGATTGTTGTATTTAAGGTTGGACGAAAGAGAGGCGAAGAGGTTTCTTGCAGGGCCAGTGACGTCTGCGGCAAAGGAACGCACGGTGGAGAGACCAGGAACTGTTTTTATGGGTGACGAAGATGCTGTGCCACTAGAGCCCCCTATAACGGTCTTGTATGGCAGGGGTGAACTGAACATACTCAGAGAAGATTTAGGAGAGGTTGGTGGGGTCATGCCTATCGAAGTTCTCTCAAGAAGAGGGCTTCCTCCTCCAGAGACAGTTATAGGGGAGGTCCTAGCAGACAATGCTGCCAGTCCTTTCATAGATATAGAATCTGGGGCACTTTTACCTGGTGAGGCCAGGGGACTGGGGCATACCTGGACTGGGTACGGGGATTGCTGGACTACAGTTTTTATAGGAGAGGAGATGGTTCTGTAAGATCGAATTGGAGAGGCCATGTCACTAACTGACTTTACAGAAGAGGCAGGTGATCCGGGGATGTTGGTCTTGATGGGGGAGGCAGAGTTGATGGACCAGACAGACTTTAATGGAGAGGCAGAGGGCGTGTTGGATGACGAACTGGAGAGGGAGCCAAACCCAGACTTGGCTTGGCCAGGGACGGCGACAGGAACAGGCGACCACGCCTGATAAGATCTCGTTGAAAAGACAGGTTTGTGAGGGTAGCTAGAAGGCTGTGTTCTCGGCGAGCCTCGATCAGTTGTTTCTTCAACAATAATTTAAATCAAAAGCAATAAGGAAGCAAACATAAAATGTAACGGAAAATAATTTGAAATAAAACATAAAAACCAGAAAGAGAAATTTGAGTCAGTCAGAAACAGCATTATTCACAGCAGCAAAACAATTTTATACATGAAATGTAAGAAAGGCCCCTATTCAAAAACCCAGGATGACTTGACAAATGATGGTCTAAAAATCAGTGACTAATGACAAAATACACCCAATAAAGAACAGAGCATGTATAGGAACAAAATGTTTGACATATGGTAGACTTGACAAAAAATGACATGGTAACCAAAAAAATACAATTCCATTGACTTTTGATGTGCTTTATCTACTTTCCTCCTTGCAACAGTGCCTTTTACTGTACATGTTTGATTGACATGTGTTTATCCTTTCATTTGGTTCATTTTCAATGCCAGATGACCCCACAAGTGTATACCATCAATAAAAAATGCCACTTTGTTTGGTCATGACTTAAAATAAAATATGAGGTTGCACTTTACAAAAAAGTAACAGTAAATCATGCCTGTCCAATGTACAGTGCATTTAAATCATATTTAAAGTGTCTCTGTTTTCAGTTTAATCAACATTTCTCTAGTCTTATCTATGAATATAGTTCAGATCTTATCAAATCATTGTTATTTTTTTTTTTTCAGGAAAAAGGTTTAATGGACAAGGCTGGAATAAAAAAATAAAAAAAAACTGTAAAACTTCTATGTCCTGATAATAAACAAAGTGCATTACAAAAACTGTCCCTAAACATGCTTGCACTGACATAGTCTCAATGAAATAAAGTCAATGTAAAGTGCAACCTGTTATCACATTAATATACACAGCCGCACACAATCATAAAGCCAATAAGAGTGAAATGGCCACTAAAAAAATGAGAACAATTCAAAAGAATATTTTTATTCGACATGAATCAAAACATTTTTTGTTCAAATGATAAATGAACAGACAGACATTGATTCCCAGTGTTTCCACAAATGTAAAACAACATAACAGTTGAAACAGGGAGACTTTTTGTCAACATGGGGTGGGTAAGCAAAGCGTAACACACAGTAAACCATGCAAATGTTTGATGAATGACGGATGTTCAAAGAGTATATGTCAGGTGAATATAATAAATGATTGATGAACATGTTTTGTCAGGTAGATCTCTGGCTATACTATGGGTATATGAAAAAAATGTGTACACTGTATAAAGGGACATTCAGACACTAAAGCTGATTAAAATCACATAAATATCTGAAATCAGTTTCATGTAAGTGAAAATGGCAAACTCACTCGCTGCTTGGTCGGTCAAATAGCTGTAGCGCTTACGCAAAGCTAAGGAGGCAAAGGTATGACGTCGCTCTGGCTTTTCAGTCTGAAACAAACAAAAAAAGAACAAAGGATGCTTCAACATAAAAATATTGTGAAATGCTATTCTAATCTATCAGAATTAGGTCTAAAT
>JAPZEB010000003.1:20423681-20435288 GCA_029783705.1 Chaetodon striatus | reverse complement strand
CCTGTTAATGACGCTGTGGGCTAATGGGCATGTAGCTACTTCCATGTTTCAGATGATACGTCATGTTTGTAGTCGACAAATGATAGGTAAATGTTTGCCTGCAGAGATTATTAAAATTTAATTCCCACATGGTCCTGTCACATACGTTTTGTTTTATTTTGACAAGGTGCAGCTCCTAATCATGTTGCATGTTTTTTTTTTTTTGTTTGTTTGTTTTTCTGCGACTAAGCAACCATGAAGTCTTGCTGACCAACGACCTTTCTGGTCGACTATTGTTTGGCCCATGATTAGGTGGCAGCCCTAGCTAATAGATGCATGCTTCCTTCTGCATGGTGATTTGGTTGGCAGGTGTAGTTCGGTAGAAAGAAAATAGATCCTACATGAAAGTTCCTACAACAAGGTCTGTGGATTATTTTGGAGTAACTGGGTCATGATTTCTTGACAGACACGTTGATGGTAAGTTTTTCAAATGTAATTTTTTGGCGCTATGAGCACCACAAGCTGAGTGCCATCTAGTTCCATTATTTTCGAAAGAAGGCGGATATCTCTACAGCTGATATCTCCAACACTCTGCAACTAACGCCAAAACAATTTAGACTGATAAATAGTACTACAGGTGAGAGGAAAAATATGTGTTTTTGACTTTGGGGTGAACTGTCCCTTTAAACCAGCTCCAATGGAAAATATGAGATACAAGACTATTCTCATAAAATACCAAATGATCATTGAGGTTCGCTGCTAATACTCAAACATTTGAAAGTGTTATTTCACCTGAAAATCTAAATATTTTAGAGACAGCTGTACTCAGTTAATGACAGTTCAGCATTTACATTCCAACTAAAGCGTGACCTTCACGTGTGTTTCCTAATATGGACATTAAACTGACTCTTAGCCGTGGCCCCTGTCACAGTAAGAAGTAATGCCACTGTATGTCTGAAGGCCATTTATCCGACCAGCAAATGTCCCACAGGCTGCAGATATAGGTTCAATGGAGACATCAAACAACAGCAGAGGCCTCTGCACAGTGAATAATACATCAATCCCACTGAGGTGTCACTGAACGACCTTGATCTTTAAGTTACTTCACTGTACACGCAGACAGTTATATCTAATACACTTTGCTGCTGATTGCGCAGCAAAGTGACCTCTCTGTCTGTCTCTCCATTTACTGTCCCCTCACTCATTCCTGTCACCGCTCCATCATCCCAATGCCTCTCTTTTTCTTTGCCACTTTCTTCCCCTTCTTTCTCGCTGCTCCTCCCCCCCACACACACGTGTGTGGATCAGATCGCTGGTAGTGACCTGGGCTATTTGAGGAGGAACCTTAAGCTCCAATCTAAGCCCTCTCTCTCTTAATCAGGACAACTGCACACACGTGACACAGCGTGACTGACTGACTGACTGACTTGCTGGCTGATTCGCAGGATTCACACACTGACTCCTCTGACAGTATGCTGCTGGCTGATCGGCCAAGTTTTGATTTGGGAGACGAGTCCGTCACATGATTCAGTTCAATACAGCTGCTCAGTGAGGAACACTCTAGTGATTTTACATATCCTCCTGAAACTTGAACTTTAGTTTGGTATGCATTTTTGATTTCTCCTAGCTGTTGGGGATCAGTAGGACCTGATAAGTATGAAAAAATGAAACATTGTCAACTGTGATAAAGTCCCAATGTCCTCAAACAAGTACTTCCTGATTACCAGTGTCTTATTTTGTTACTGTTGCTAAAATTGGTCAAATTTGTTGCAGACTGACTTGGCAGAGATGGCTGCCATCTTGTTTTTACATGGATTAGAGTATTGTGCTCTTACTACTGTACCACTAGATGGCCAGAAAAGTGTCCATGAACAAGGACAACAGGTCTAAGTTAAGTAGAGTTAAGTATAAGGTCAAGTAAACCCAAAATGTGAAGTCCTCATATGAGGACACAGGGTCTCAGGAGGATATTTTAGTCCAATAGCGACAAATACTTCAGATATCTCAGGGGTTTTTTTTAATCAAAAAGGACGCTGCTAAATGTGTTTCCATGTGTCCTGTCTGAATGTCATGTGATGTGTTTTAAGTATTTTAAGACATCAGAGACTCCTCCTCACTCTCCACCGTCAAGAAAACCCTCAAAACACAGCTTTTCAAAACTGCCTACAACCTCTAAAATCAGTGTACTTCGCCCTTTCCGCATTATTTCTCTCTCTACCTCCCTATCGATTATTATTACCAAAAAGCAGCCAATAAAGTGTTTCCTATTTTTCTATTCTATTGTATTCTATAATTAAAAACAAACATTGTTCAGGTTTTTAGTCATCACTTGCCTTAAAGGTCATGAGAGCAATAGTTTTTGGTGGTTGGTGGAACTGATAAGTTTCCTAGAGCTAGTTTGAAATTCAATAAATAAATTAATTGCTGACCCAAAAGTGGGAAATCAATTTAAAAATGTTACTACTTCAAACTTTGAAAATTAGTAAATGGTACATACAAAGTACTTAAGATTTGTTAATGTGCTAAAACATGCATAGCCGATGATGCTAAATTCAAAAATTTTACACTGTCTGGGTACTGAAAAAAGCTCTTTAAGATGAAATAGAGCTCTTGTATTCACTCATTTAAAAGTTGAAATATAATAAAATAAAATATTCGTAAGACCTATATTAGCTTGAATTTTGTTGGTGATGTGATAGAGATTGTAATCATGAGATCACAAATAACATCCCATAGACAGGAGGACAGTGTCTCACCATGGTGTTCAGGTTTTCATCCGTCAGGGGCCTCAGAGTGTCCACCACAGAGATGTATCCAAGACGACGGGCGATGGATAGGGCAGTGTTCCCATTCTGACCAGTGACAGAGCAACAGGAAGTTATTCACAGGAGACGCACGGAAAAAAACACAAAAGAGCATTCAGTATTCCATCACGCTTCAGCTCTGATGGAGTGTGTGCACGTGTTGTGTTTGTGCACTGACCACAGTGAGCTCGTTGGCGGAGGCCCCGTGCTGAAGCAGCAGGTTGATGATGTGGGTGTGGCCCTGCTGAGCTGCCTGGTGTAGAGGAGTGTACCCGTTCTAGACAGAGACACACAAACACAGTCAGGAAAAGAGAGGAAATATTAAATTTGTAAGATATCGGATGTAAAAGTAGATCTACACAAAAACTGTGGAGTGTGCCCGCCTGTGTTTGAACATGCGCTTTCCTACCTTGGTTTTGCCGTTGATTCTGGCGTGGTTCTGCAGCAGGAAGTTTGCCATCTTTGCGTTGCCATAGTGACAAGCCACGTGCAGTGGAGTGTAACCCATCTGCGTGAGGAAGAGACACAGACATGAAAGGGCGAAGAGATGAAAAGAGGAGGAAATTATGGTTACGTATACTGACTGGTGGCCTCATCTTGTTACATCACAGTCTCTGAAAGCGCTGGCTGTTAATTCAAAGTGATGTAATGTTAATTAAAAGTGTTACTGCGAAAGAAAAAACTCATGGTTTACATGAGAGCATTTAATTCGCCTCTACTTCTTAGCATGTTATCTGTGATAGTAAATAAAACTTCAAAACTGCATCATATTTCATGTCCTTGTTGAATTATGAGTACAGTGCATAATGGTAATAGAGGAGATCAGTGAGTGAATAACCTATTTGCTGTAAACAACTGTCCTGTCAGCACAAATACACACACACACAGACACACACCACATAACCTTGTGTTACTCCAACCTTCAGCGACTGCAGGTTTGTCTCAGTGAACGTGAGCAGCCTGTTATGAGGCTTATGTGAGTGTGTGTGTGTCTGTGGATGTAAGTGACCGAGTGTGACTGAATATTGGAGCATGCTCCCTCTCATGTGCATGCGTGTGTGTATTTGCTGCAGCGTGTGGCGCATCCATAAAGACATGAACACCTTCCACTCAGGTATCAATCCTTTATTTATGTAGCACCTGAGATGATTGCGGAAAAATGCGTGTGTGCGTGCCAAACAGGGTGTGTGTGTGTATTTTTCTCTGGTCATGAATACACTGAAACTGTAACAGAAAAATCCATTTTAAGTAGAGACAAAAACGTAAAGATAAGGAGATTTAAAGACCTTTATCTGAGTGTCTATTTACAGTGTGTGTGTGTTGTATGTGAAGCTGTACCTTCGTTTGTGGGTTGACATCAGCGCCGTGGTTGAGAAGGACTTCTGCAACATTGACCTTGTCCTCCTGAGCTGCTAAATGGAGTGGTGTGAGTCCGCTCTGTATATGAGGAAAGGACACAAAGAAACACTTGTGAATACACAACTAAATTTGTTACGGTCGGAGCGCATGACAAGACTGAAGCCTGCTATCTCTCTCAGGAAGCTTGATGCTGGAAACTAGTGGTTGACATTGTCTTTATCTTTATCTACATATCAAAAGTGGGAGTTAAGGTGATGCGAGCAGGGGTTACAGGACAGGTGTCTGTGTCAGCATTTGTGTGAGTGAATGAGCGAGTAACACACTCTAACTGCGTCACTGATTTCACCTTATTGCACACGTTGACGTTAGCGTTCTTGGCCAGCAGCAGCGACACCAGGTCCACGTTGCCCTCCTGCGCTGCCAGGTGAATGGGGCTGATGCCCTGCCGCGTCACTGCGTTGGTGTCGGCGCCGTACTCCAGCAGCGTGGTCCCAATGTCCATTTGGTTCTTTTTGGCAGCGATGTGGAGCGGCGTGTAACCATTCTGGGGCAGGCAAGAAGAGATGCCAGGGTTACAAAGTTGGACTGAGCTCTTCTTCTTCCTCTATTACACTGTACCCAGATTTGGCTGATAATACTGAGTGTTGTGTAACTCTGAGTTCAACCCCCACATTATAGACTATAGTATAGAGGATGTAGGATGGCCACTGTGGTTAATCATTTTCATTACATACAATACATTTGATATAATAACAGGACACACAACTGTTTTGTCTGAGCTGATAGGACCTAATCCTGAATCAAGACCCTCACACGAAGCCAAATAACGAGCTTGTGCCAAAAACACATCAGCACCTTCAGTAGTAAAAATACTTCAACATCACTGCAACCACAGACGTCATTAAGACTAATAAAGTGGTATCACTATAGAAAAGTCATAATGCACAGATTTGCTTCTTGACGTATAACGCATTTAGTCATGCAACCAAACCATGTGACTGGATTTAACAACATATATAATACTCAAAAATAAAAAAAATAATGGTCTTTCAACTCAGCGACGCCCACAAAGGCCCTAACATTTTGTCTGTTATCCAGTAAGTGATCCTTGTGATTATATTTGGCCTATTCTTTTTTAAAGTACAACCATAAAAACATCTACCCACCCATGCTAGTTTTACATTTATCCCTGGTAAAAGAAGTAGAACTCTTTGAATGAACATCTGAGAGCCCAAACAAAAGGCACAGACACATTATGAACAGACACAGTAGCAGTCGATATTCTGACATTCCTCACTTTGGTCACTTTGGAGAGGACCTGCGAGACAGCACTGAACTAAGGATGGCATTTAAATATTAGGAACCCTACTGGTGACGGTTTGAACTCTCTGGGCAGCCTCGAGGTCTTCAGTGGGGTGGAGTGATTTTAGCTTAGATGAGAGTGAGTTAAAGGACGAGATGAGTGAGGATAAAGGGAAGAGTGTCATATATTTCACCATGAGCCCTGTTGCCAGAGTGACATGTTGGTATTGTACATTTCTGCAAACCACGGATATATTAGATTTGAACGTTTCATACATGTGACGTAGCTCAGATTACATGTACGTGAGCATAGCTTCTCATCAGGAGGAAGAGGGGATGGTGGATGGCGTCATATCTTAGTGAGACAGCAGCAGACGGCTGTTCAAGACCAACAAAAGCAGGTGTTTTTTAATGACACTTCAGGACATGCTCAGCTGTGTTTACAGCGACAAAAGCCTGTTTATCTAACAGCTTGTGATGTGGTGACTAAACTGGGTATCTCAGGCCAAAACATCATGCTTTCCTAACGCTAACCAAGTATTATTATTTTTTGCCTAAACCTAACCGCATGTTAATGACAGCATTGTCACAACATGAATTTGAAAAAGACGTTTTTACATGATTCAATATTTTACTGATTCTTTGGACAACGATATGATATTTACTGATATTACAAAGTCTGCCACGATTCAAATTTGATTTGTTTTAAGAGGCCTGTGGATGATATGAGTAAATAAATTGTGTTTTCCTTGGCTGCTTAACATTTTGTACCTGGCACTAGGCCACTAGCACTGTTTGAATGTTTAGGAAGGAGGTACAAATGCTACGATACGATACGATACGATACGATACATTGCGGCACCCTGCTGTGCTTTGCGGTGCGGTGCGGTGAAATGCCATGCGATACGATATACTTTATTGTCCCAGTAGGGAAATTTGTCTTGGACTCAGGTGTGCTTGGACAGAAACGATAACACGGACAAACCATGGGAATTTCAAAATAAGGGCAAATCTTAAAGATAATGATATGGATCGATGCTTTTACTTTGTATATATAATATGGGATCGTTGATCATTGAATCGATTTATATATCAATATTGATGTATTGTTATACCACTAATACAAAACATACAAATGGAACATATTCATGGTTTGCAGGAACAGACAATGCCAAAATTTATTCTGGCGATTTGGGCTGTCACCAGTGTCACTGTGTTTGGTGAAACTGAGCTCTAAACCTGGAAACTCTGTACCTGAAGTCACAAACTTTCACCAAACCTCATTCCTCATTTCTCATACTGAATATACTGAGGCTTATTTCATGAGCCAAAATCATTATTTAAGACCCTCCTGTCTTGAGTACAGAGATAAGACACATTCAACGTGTTTTGTGCCACAACTCTGTGATCCGACACTGCTCGCATTTGTTTGTGCGAAAGCTTCTAGACAACTCCTCTAGTGAACACAGATTGATCCCTTTCCAAAAAGCCCTTAAATTAGACCAAGCACACCAACTTTAGCACCCAGCCAAATAAGACACAATTTATAGAGGGAGAAACGGAGAGAAGGGGAGGCAGGGAGGGATGACTAAGAGTGTGGGAGGGAGGCAGGAATAAATAGAGACAGATACAGATTAAAGGAGAGGGAGAGCTCGCAGGAGACAGAGTCAGTGACAAAAAGAGAAGACAGTGAGCAAGGACAAATTAGATTTACAAGCTTTTGTCTCCTCTTGCAGGAGACGCTCGGAGTCTTGAATGTCAGTTGACAGTCCGGCCAGAGAGAGAGAGAAAAAAAAAGGCATTTCCTGCCATGTTTTGGTTGGCAGCTCCGCCATTCTGCTCATACTTGTTCTGTGGTTTTGACAGACTACCAAAGCCTAGCAGGAGACTAACCACAACTTGACCATATGTCACCGACCATGTGTGTTTGTGTCTGTCAGACATTTCAACGAGAGCAGTAACCAAAGTGCTTTTTATTGGGAACACACAAAACTTACAGCTCTGGGACCGATTTCACAAAAGTGGGTGGTTTAAAGCAGTGACAGCCTCTGGAGTAATTTACGACATGTATAACACAACATCAGTCCATTCACATGTGCTATCCAGTTTTGTTTTATGAGAAATATGAAAATAGAACATCCAGTAAACCACTGAGCCCAGAGTGCTGACAGTGTGAGCTGAAGTCTGACTAAGTCCATTGATTTTTAAGACTCTGCTGAGCTCAAAGAAAAAGCTGCACATGTACTCACAACATCAAAGACTCGACACGATGGTGAGGGGGGGAACAGGGTGAGCATTAGATATTCGTACATTACATACATAGCATTGTTAATGGTCTGAGATGGCACATGAGGGCACAAGCCAGGTGAGTTCATTATGTGTGTTTATGTGTGTTTGTGTGGATACCTTGGCGGCAGCGTGTGGGGAAGCTCCCTGATCCAGCAGCAGCAGTGCCACTCTCTGATTATCGTAGTGAGCGGCTACATGCAGTGGAGTTAGCCCACTCTAAAACACCCACACACACGCACACGCACAGACATACGCCCCACACACAGGCATGCAACACAGCACAAGGTTAGAAGATCAATGAACACTCACAAGCACAAACACGCCGATAAGTAAAGTGAAAGAATAAAACCAACAGAATGAAAAGACATGACAGGAGATGGACATTGAACTGATGGAAGATCGTTAGTGCAGGAGACAGTTCAGAGAAACAACTTCATGCTGAAATATAGAAGAAGATAGAGGGAGCATGTCTTCGCTGGCCTATGAAACAGATTTCCAAAATGTCAACTTCGCACCTATTGTTTTTAAATGGTTTGTTTAAGTTAAAGGGACAGGTCAACCAAAAATAAAAAACAGATATTTTTCATCTTACCTGTAGTGCTATTTATCAGTCTAAGCTGTTTTGGTGTGAGTTGCCGAGTGTTGGAGATGTCTGCCTTCTCTCGAATACAGTGGAACTAGATGTCACTCAGCTTGTGGTGCTCAAAGCCCCCAAAAAATACATTTAAAAAACTCAACAGCAATGTCTCTTTCCAGAAATCATGATCCAGTAATTCAAGATAATCTACAGACCTTGTTGTGAGCGGTTTCACGTAGGAACTTTCTACTGCCAACTGTATCACCACGCAGAAGGAAGTGTGCATCTACTGCTAGCTCTCCTAGCACCCCTAAGCTAGCTTTGAGCTAGTAACTTTGAGCCCTTGCCTCAAACAGAGATAAGGTGCTGGCTACAGAGGCCTGGTAACCTCACTTCTTCCTAACTCCACACCCCCAAAGTGTTTTTCATTATTAAATTTGTCGTCTTGAGCACCAACTGACTCAAGTGACATCACTTAAGGCAATTTTTATCAGACGCCTCTTCGCAGGGCTTTCTTTTTTAAGATTATTTTTGGGGCTTTTTGTGCCTTTAATGATAGGACAGTGTAGCGGGGGGAGCAAGAGAGAGAGAGGGAATGACATGCAGCAAAGGGCCGCAGGCTGGAAACGAGCCTGCGGCCGCTGCAGCAAGGACTGAGGCCTCACACGGCCCCTTCTGGGGTCACAAAATACTTATATATACAGCCTTTTTTTCACATACGCAGTAGCACTTACCTAAGACTGGTAAACAAACTTTGATATTAAAATTGGTGGAGATGGACAGCGATGACACAACATTAATTATTAATATTTCAGCAGCAGTAGGGGGAGCAGCAGCATTAGAGTGTTAGCAGCAGCAGCATGCTGTTATCTCCGCCAAGGAGGTTATGTTTTTTGATTGTTTGTCAGCAGGATTACGGACTAATTACCGGCCCAATTTTCATGAAACCTGGTGGAGAGGTCTCACATGAGCCAAGGAAGAACCCATTAAACTCTGAAGCAGATCTGAATCATGGGGCGGATACAAGAATTGCTTTTCACTTCCATTAATATCGTAAGGTAGGGCATTTGACCTTGGCAGAGGTCTGCGCTCTCCGAGTGCCCCTCTAGTTCTTGTTTTGCGACACTAAAATACGACCCTGAGCTGCACCCAAAGTATTCCACGCACACAGTAAACATGGCTCACTGAGCCACTGGGATGTCCCACATATTTAACAAACACTTGAAGTGAGCAGAACATATTCCGATAATCTCATGAGCTGTCGTGATGTGTTGTTAAAGCCTGGAGAGGTGTGAGACTTCTATTCAGGGTCAAAATGTGAGAACACGTTATTGTCTTTCTTCTCACCTCTAAATAAAACCAATGTAATAAAACACAACAAAGGCCTGATGTTGCTTTGTGCTTCGACTCAGTGTTACAATGGGACTGACTTTAGCACGACACCACCGAGCAGTGTGGAAGCTTCATTATCATACCTGACTGCCATTACGTTAAACGCTCTCAGATGGTGGCACAGACACACACACAACTAGCAAACACCATAATCAGTGCCAGTAGGCCTGTGCTAAGTAAGTGCGTCAATATGTGTGTGTGTGTGTGTGTGTGTGTATACAAATGAAGGGTGCATGTGGAGGTGGAATGAGTGCATCATCGGGGGAATAAAAGCAAATCTACCCAGAAGGTCTTTGCAACAGGACGAGCATCTGTTGGCTGTGCTGTCCTGGGATCAGTCCTAAACCTGACGCTCCTCCACGCAACCTCGACCCACCACCACCCCAACCCCAACCCCCGTGTCCCCTGTGCAGCTTGGAAAATACAGCTCCAAACAGGTTCTGTTTACTCTCTAAGAGACAGGTCGGATAAGGGCAGGCGACAGAAAGACTTGCAGGATGATAAATGGTCACAGTATCTCAATGACTTCCTGATTTTGGACTTTTGTTGACCAGATCTCACCAGAGAACTTGACTGTCTACATCCTCCTATATATACTGTCTTTCTTAATGTTCTGTCCTTTTTTTATTAAAGGGTATCGTCTACATTCAGCCTCTAATAATCCTATTGGCTGTTTTCCTAATGCTTCTCTTGTATGCTCACAGGAGTTTTGAGGGATTATTTAAAAACTACAGCTCTGATCCTGACACGCGTTGCGGGTTGCTTGTAACGAGGATGTAGAAATGTGAGTTGATTCTCCTGCTGCTTTCATTTTCCTCTGCTTTGTGTAGGAGTGTCATCTCCTGCCTAATATATGAGTCATTTCTGTGCCAAGCCCCCTCCGTTCTCAGACAGCTCATGTTTTCCAGCAGCAACACATCTGTAAACACCCTTAAAAAGTTGTTGTCGAGATTAGGATTTAGTGCGTCGTGCAGCAGGCCTCACCTTCCCAGCAGCATCGGGCGCAGCTCTCTTCTGCAGGAGGAGACTGGCCACCTCCATCTTGCCGTACTTTGCTGCCACATGCAGGGGACTGAACCCTTTCTGTTGGACATAAAATAACAAACATCAACAAAATGAAAGACAGTGGAAAGATAGAAAGGACGCAGAGGGGGGTAGTGTTTAAACAGGAAGTGAATATTTACATTGTTTAAGGTCAGCCCTTGCTCGAATCAGGTCAAGCTCTTCCTCATAACAACATAGTTTCTCACATAGTTGTAAATAACTCATCTGAATCATTAGATAAAGCATCCTTTTTTACCAGGAAACTTAATTTTCAAGGCTCATGTGCACCTTTAATATCTTGCAGAATACAGCCGTAGGGAAGATAATGCTCCTGCACGCTGTCCTTTAACTTGCAATAATTCTATTTTAGAAACACAATGTTTGGTCCATAGACCTTAATCAGGTAAAAAAGTACTTAGACATTTCAGAAATAAAGAATCTGCACACATAACTTGTCTGTAGCAGCACAACTAGAGCCCAAACGTATTGCAACAAAGTTTCAACCTAAAATGAAAATGTCCATCAGCAACATGACGGTTTTTAACATTTGACAAATGACATTATCATTCAAAGGCATTGGCAAACTTAAATATCTGTTGTAGAAGAAGTTTAACACTATTAGAAATCTACTTAATTAACATTAACATTCAAAATCTTTTATTCCTTCTGCTATTCATCTTTTAAATTCTCAATATTTTTAATTGTTTTTTCTTGTTTTTATCTCTTTTAGTGATAATCAGTCCATTAACCTTTTATAATAATAATAATAATAATAATAATAATAATGATAATACATATTATCATTGTTATTATTTTTGGCATATTTATTTAACTTTTTAACTTTGATTTATATCTATTACC
>JAPZEB010000003.1:20390587-20402046 GCA_029783705.1 Chaetodon striatus | reverse complement strand
CTCTACTACTCAAATCATACTGAACTCCCTTTACTTAATTATGACATATATATTTAATTTTTTCATGATTAATTCTCTCACTTTTTTCAGCAGTGTTCCCCACAGGGATCATTAAATATTGATCCTTTAATAAAGCCTAAACGCAAGGCTGCACACTTACAGCAGTCGCACTGTGGCTGCATACAGTTTAATCCTAAAGTGCAGCCATTTTTGTGCTGGATCCAAATATAGTCCTCCATAGCATCAGCTGATAGGCAGCGGGGTGGGCCTTACCTTCGTGGCTGCATCCACAGCGGCTTCGAGCTTCAGCAGCTCAGCAACAACCTCTACATGCCCCTCCTTGGAGGCTAGATGGAGAGCGTTCAGACCATTCTGAGAGAGAAAGACAATTTAGTGGAGTTTGTGAAGCTCATGCAGGGTATATTTAACTGTGCTTAAAGGTATACTACGCAGGACTGTCGGTCACTGTTTGTAAACATACTCGCCAGCGCAAGTGAAAGTGAAAGCCAACCAGAGTCACTCTCTTTTGGCGTTTTGCCTCCCTATATTTGTAGTTTTTCAGCGCTGTGTCTCTTGGATGCTTGCTGCTTATGGTCTGGCTTCCTTTTTCTAAAGCCCTGACCTCACCTGAGTGCTGTTGGGGTACACTTCAATGAACGTTCCGAGCACAGAAAATAAAAAGAAAGCAGGAAAATACAAGCAGAGGGCGGAGTCTCTGCAGAAAATACACTCTCATACACATCTAGTGGGTCATAAGTGAAGACTGAGTGAGTCTGTATTAGTCTGTACGTTGTTTTTAGGAAAATCCTGCGTAGTATATCTTCAACGGATTGGTTTAAATAACAAAATCTTTCATCCAGAGGATGATCCTGCTCGAACAGTTGAGCCCCTGAGCCCACAATTTGAATTTCAGCTGATGCAGCAGTATGGTGATGGCATGTTTGTGTGTGTAGAAAAGAATACCTTCTTTTTTCACCACTATGATGAAAGACACTCGCAAGAATATTTTAGTTTACTAATAAGAGTCTCAGAAAACGTACCTGATTGCAAATGTTAATCTCAACCCCAGACTTGAGGTAGTCAAGGACTTTTTCAAGGTTCCCTGCCCGGGCAGCTCGCAGGTAACTGGCATTGCTGTCAGACTGTAGAGAGAGAAAAAAAAGAGGTGAGTATGTCAGGTCAGACTCTGGCCACATGCTTGTCTGCATCCAACTGTTACAATTAAGCACACAGGAAGAAAACAAAAGCACATACAAAAGCCAAAATTTTACTGTACCAGGTAGAACTCTGTCATAGTTTCTCAGACATCCATAAAACATCTTAACAGGGGGAAAAACAAAGCCAATATCCACACACACAGGAGGTCCATTGTGCCATTTAAATCAATATATCAATATGTATAAAGTACATAAAGTCCAACGGTGTCTCAAATCAAG
Source organism: Chaetodon striatus (assembly GCA_029783705.1). NCBI lineage: Eukaryota > Metazoa > Chordata > Actinopteri > Chaetodontiformes > Chaetodontidae > Chaetodon > Chaetodon striatus. The sequence continues at coordinate 20,400,610 of JAPZEB010000003.1, read as the reverse complement.
GCAACGCTAAAACATCTCCAGAAGTAAATCCATGAGAAAGCTAACGGAGCCGCAGCACATCATCTCAACAATTCACGTCATCCTCCGTCATCCATCAGATCCCACCAGACGGTTATTTCGGCTTTGTTAAATCCAAATATCTCTGATTCCCAAATGTAGGAAGTTCAGTGACCGGGTGGTCCTTAAAGCCGCCAAAGAGACCTCCTCTCCTCCTCAGAGATCTCCTCTGAATCCAACAGCAGTTGTGAGTGCATGTCGCTGCGCTACAAGAAGCAGAGCATACTCTATTCTGCTTGGCTGTCCTTTATTTCACTACAGAAATAGGGCTATGCACACCAAAATAAAATGATGAGGCAAGCATGTTTTTGCCCCTATAACAAATGTGGTGTGCATGTGCGTGAGAGAGGGGAGGAGAAGAAAGGGAGGGGGGAGAGATCGAAAGAAGGATGAGAGCAGACAAAGAGATGGAGAAAGCTAAACAGAGAGAAGAAGAGAGGGGAGGTGGTGTTTCTTTTCTGTGTTCATGTTGGCTCCTAGGACATCTGGTTTGACATAAAATGACACACAGCAAACTCTGCACATTTTGTCTTCCTTCTCCGCCTCGCAAAGAGCATTTTGTAAAACTCAGCACTGGAGCTGCTGAGAGCAGGGGGGGGGGGTGGAGGGGGGCTGTGATACGCAGCTTCATAATAGAGGCTCAAAACCCAAATTCCCCCTGAATTATCAAAAGCCCAGACCTGCTAAATTTAGCCCTGCGTCCAGAGACACTTAGGATAAACTCAGCAGGGCCAAACGGTACGAGCGGTTATCCAACATTGTACTCTCCGCCTCCCCCTCCGCCGTGCTTTTCCAGAAATAACTCTGACGAACATAGAGGGATCTGACCCAAAGCCAAAATGTGAGTGAACAAGACATCCAGCATCAGATTGTTCCACTGATACGGCTGCAGAAAACTGTGAGAGGAAAATATTTGTGTCTATTTGTGCCTGTGCACAAACAAAATAATGGCAGATGAAACAGTGTTAACTGGAAACCAAGTCATTTCCTGATTACAAGAAACCATTAAGCTAAGGCTCATATCAGCTCGCATCTAGAAATGTCTTCTTCCTTTTTCCATACCCCCCCAAACCCCCTGAGAACTGTTTGATAGCACTGGACCACTAATGATGTTTCTGTTCTCGTGGCCTTGAGAAAAGTCATGATGCAACACACTGTGTCACTGGCACAGCGCCCGAACCATCACGATCATTCTGCTCATGCACTTCTCTATATGGTGTTGTGTTTCTATTATTCTGGATGTCAACCACAAGAAAAGACCAACATTCTCCATATCAATAAACACCAAACAAACAAACAAGCTTTCACTGTCTAAATGTGATTTAAATCTATATCACAATTCATCATAACAGAACCAATAAAGACCACTGTGCTCCACTACTCAACAGTCATTGACACCAAGAATCAGCGTCCTTCATGGTGACCTGTTAGAAACACTTTGGCTCCCATCCAGTCTAAACCCAGCCAGCAGACACTCTCCACCAGCTCTCTGCCATCACAGCGTCTCACCTCAATAATGTCTCTGAAGTAAACTCGCTGCACTTATTCTGCCATACCTCTGCTTCAGGTCTATATATCATATGGTGTCGACATTAATCACAGTGTCTATTGTTTACAAGTGGTGCCCTGCAGGAGCAAAATGTCTGAGTGCCAAGAAGGGAATATACATTAAGTAAGATCATGGTGGTCTTTTCCCTTAAAAGGAACTTCATACTTCTTTAAGCTTGTCTATTTTACTACTGCTTTTTTTGTCTTTTTTTCTGTAAGCATACACAGAGGTATATAGAACCGAGGTTTGATTATTATTGTGTATGAAAAACTTTGGAACTTTGTTTCTGAATCAGTTTTGTTTTATATAGCCTAAACTAAGTAGTGACAGGGTTGCCTGATAGAATGTAATATGTAAAAAAAAAAAAAGGTATAAAAAGCTTTTTACGTATAAATCTTTTTATTTATTCCTTTTTATGGGCATTTTTTCTGAAAAATTCTTAATATGGACCAAAAATAAATGCAATTTCTACTTCTCAATCTTCTTCTGGTTTTTAACCAAAACTATTTGTTAGGTAAGTTTTTTAAGATGTTTCAAAAGACAACAAAGAAAAATGCTCTGTTTCTGTTTCAATATACTGTAAACATATATCGAGGGGTGTATGTGACATTTGACCAACTTTACAGAACAATCAAAACCAAAAAATGACCATACTCTGTCCAAACTACTTGCAGTGATTTTAACCTATGAACAATATTTTGACATTTATTGAAAAAAAAAATTAAATAAATAAATGAGGTAAGTAGGTGCACTTACGTCCTCTCTGACCCCAGTTCAGTGTGTCCGTGTTAAAGCCTTGGTTTCTGATTAATAGCTCTGGATTGCTTAAAAATTCACAAGTACCCTTTTGGCAGTAGGAAGAGCTAATCGAGGGCTTTTATTTGATATCTAAAACTCATTTTCGCCCCAATATGCCACTTACACCCTTCTGAATATATATATTAGTGTAGCTTTTCATAAAATAAAGATCTATTAAAACCAGTCTAATCATTTAATCGCTATATTTACACTCAAATAGATTCTCAATACACTTATTAAGACTCAGCAGAACTAACAGTGGTGTTGGATTTATTATTTGTTTATTTATTATTTGCATTGTACATTGTTATTTATCTTGTGTCTTTGTTATTCATTTCTTAAGTATTATTCTATTTTTATCTTACTGTATTTTAACCTCTGTGGTAGAACACTTTTTTTGTTTATAATATGCACTATAAATCAATGTATTTGACTTTCTGCAACACTTTAAATCACTGGCTCCTGAACCTGGGGGTCCTGACCCCTGTTAGGGGTCGTCAAAGCTTCACAGGGGTATAAGAAAACTGTTTCAAAAAAATAAACAGTAAGTCTACACCTCAGCATTTATTTCATTTCATTGAAGACCTTTAAGCAGGATTATTAAATTCAGATTATTATTTCAGACATAAACCTAAAAAAATATTGCATTAGGAAAGTACATAGTTAAAACAAGCAAAGAGCTAACAGAACAATGACCAAGTGTCAGGGAGAAAAATCCCTTAATTTGTCCAAAAAGAAGCTTATTAACTATGTATAATTGTTAAAACTTTAAAAAATACATAATACAGACAGAGATTCATATAAAAAATCCTAATCTCTTGTTTCCTGCAATTATTGCATTCATTATTTGGGTTAATTGTAGAGTTTATCACTTAGTCAGAGGTCGTCACTTTACTCAGTAACAGCAAAGGGGTCCCTTAAGGAAAAAGGTTGGGAACCACTGCTTTAAATGACTGACAGCCTTACAGCTGCATCATCAATTATTCAAGTCAAAGTCTCTCCACATATTATAATATCTGTGCAGCCTGTGTGTCTGTGTGCACGTCTGCACGCTGGTGCACATGTTTCTTACATAAGAGGCATGTGTGCGCCATGCTGTGTCGAGCACGCCAGTGTGACCCATGACTCTCAGGCTTTGTTGAGTGTCACTAAATGCTTGACCGCTTTAAAACCTCTGACATGGAAGCACACAGGTCACACTGCTGTGGACAGGCGGCAAGCATGTCAACTGCTCAGTGATTTACACCATTAAACATTATGTAAGTCGGGCCATAAACTGAGACCAGACTGCAAACATATAGTGTATTGCTCACTTTAGAAACAGATACAGTACATCTGTAAATATACGGAGCTCTTTGTGTGTCTTTCCAAAGGTCACCATTTTGCAGAGAGATTTTAAATATCACACAGTGCTCTTTGCTTCTTCTTCTGCCCGAGCTTAAGTGCCAACAAATTAAGTAGTCTTCATCCATAAGTCACTATTCACTGCTCTCGCCAGTTTATCCCTTAATGCCTGCAGTGAAAACCAGTGACCAACATGTCCGAGCCTCCATCCACACCCCATCTCTGTCCAACATGAGGGATCTTGAAGTCTCTGTGAATGAAGCATTACGCAGGACGGGGCAAGAGATTAGTAAGAGAAATATCATTAAGCCTCCACAGATCAGAGGTTCAAAGAAAATGGGGCCATTAAAGACTAGGTTAAGCCTGAAGGAAAGCATTAATCTAATGTTAGATAGAAGGGAGAGGATGAGAGAGACACACAGAGAAGAATCTGACACACGAGTGATCGCTGGAAAAGCTGAGAATTTAGCAATCCCAATTACAGTCTCACCAAGTTAAAAATGCAGCTAATTTCCGGGTAAGTCGCTGTAAAAATGACAATTAACCATCTGAGTTCTAATTAAAAACGCCCTCTGGTCACTGACTGGTGCAGATGCTCTTTAAAAGGGAGAGAAAAAATGAAATAACAGTGAAGCTTTGGGGGCTGTAACATGTAGGTTTAATTAGATTACTGCACCTGTATTTCTTATTGTAGAGATTGAGACTTTTAATTTAAAATCATCAATGATGGACAACTCATTAAAGCTCAATCTACAAACACTGTCAATAAAACCAACCAGATATTTTTATGGGAGGTACCAACAAAGATATTTTGAAGATTGTGGAACATTTGCAGATGAAATACTGTATTTGTCATGCTTTCTGGAGACACTGCTCATAAAGGACCACTGAACTGTGAAATCTTGTTCCTCACTAGCTAACATATAAACAGATTTATCTGTAATTAACTATTGGCCGTATCAGCCTGGCCCTTTAAATGATGTCACAGTTCCACATTAGTAACGGGCCGAGCACTGGAGACTGTCTTTGACCACTGTAACACTAACACTAACTTTTGTTGTAGTTACTTTAACTACACTCACCGGTCACTTTATTAGGTACACCTGTTCAACTGTTCGTTAAAGCAAGCTAATCAGAAAATCACATGGCAGCAACTCAAGGCAGTATGTAGGCATGTCAACATGGTCAAGACGACATGCTGAAGTTCAAACTGAGCATCAGAATGGGGAAGAAATGTGACTTTGAACGTGGCAAGGTTGTTGGTCTGAGTATTTCAGAAAAATATCCAGTGAGTGGCAGTACTCTGTGCAGCCAACCAATCTGCCGCAACTGTGTGATGCTATCATGTCAATATGCACCAAAATATCTGAGGAATGTTTCCAGCACCTTGTTGAATCTATGCCATGAAGAATGAAGGCAGTTCTGAAGGCAAAAGGGGTCCAACCTGGTACTAGCAGGGTGTACCTAATAAAGTGGCTGGTAAGAGTACATTACTAGTTGCCAGTTCATAAGGAATCTTTTTTTTTCTAGCTTAAAGAAAGACTCAAGTTGTATCACATTTCAATACCACATACTCATATGAAAGGAGGTCTATACAACATTCAGAGCATATTGAGAGTCTGAGCCGAGATTGTCTGCACATGGTTCTCAACATGGAGGTGGCTGAGCCGGCGCGATTGGGTTGCACACAATAAAACTCACATGCATGCACAGCCGTACCGTGTACGCACAGAACACACAGAGAGGTAGTGTGACTTCCTTTGCATTCCAGTACCCATACTACCATACCATATAGTTCGCCAGGAAAGATTGAGTATGTCCCAATACATAGTATGTTAAATGCAGTGTGCCAAAAATAACAGGATGCTCTGCTACATCCGGTTGGATTTTGCAGTATGCAAGCCAGCATGCTTTTCTAGCTATTCTGACCCAGCGAAAGATGCATCACACCGACTGTCAGAAGTCCTAATGATGGATGACAGCGCATTCAACAATAGGAATATTAATTGTTTGATTGAATAAAATAATCATAAATATAACCAACAACAGAAGGGCTTAAGTATTAAATAATGACAGAAATGCTGGTCACAAGCTCAGTGAACTGCATTTAGTTTCATCTCCATGGTAACGGATATATGGGTAAGAGGGTCAAAGTTCAGGGTGTAACATTATGAGGAAGCAGTGCATGCAGCAGTACGTACTGTTTAAGAGCAGCTGCAGTACATACTAAAAGTGAAAGAAAAGGTGTGCGATTCTGAACGCACCCTTAAATCTCTATACAGGACACCATTGCTCCAATAAATCTTTACACAACAAACTATCTGCTACTATATTAATGCTTCGAATGCCACATACAGAACTTCTAAGCAGGTTTAAAGTACATACTGAACTGTTCTCACATTGGAAAAGTGACTAAATTAAGCATACTTGCAAAAGACAGTGTGCATACAAAAACCAACCACACACACTTGATTTTGAAGGAGTGCTGCTGATGAACACTATTTTCCCACAGTGAATTGGAGAAAGGAAATGGAGGAGACACTTGCGGCATTAAATTATTGGAGTATAAAGTAAAAAAGTAATAATTACTGTCTCTTTTTCAGCGAAGGTTAACTATCAGTAGCATTCAATGGTCGCAGTTTGATGTCCAACATTGGATGAAGTGTAACTACTTTAAGGATAAATTGATAAAGCACATTCATTTCTTGCACACTAAAAGCAAAATGCAACATAATAGACTGTACAAACAATAAAACAAGTGTTTTTTAGTGTGTAATTGGGACAAAGTATCTGTCATGATCTCCAGTAGAGGCTGGGCAGTCAGGTTTTTGGGTGATTCCCATCGTTCATTCTAGGCATGGAGATTCATGATGTTTTGGAGCTGCAGAGCGTTTGTTTTCATTTGTGCTGAATCCGTACTTGGCACTTCTCCTCCTCATGACATCAACGCACTGATAGCCGAGATGGATAGAGGATATTTAGATGTATAAAGACTGATATCCCCGGGGCCGCCAGACTGCGATGATGTCAGTTTGGCACTCGCGCATGTAACAAACAAGGACACTTGTGCAGCATTTTACACTGCCCACATGTATGAGAAAGGACTCGTCCATACATACATGTCTGCGCACACTTTAGGACAGTGCTCATTTAAAGCACATGCAGGCAAAAATATGTACACACAAAAACAAACAACACAGGGCGTGTTGATGTCATTGCTGTCGGCTCTGGGTGAACTGAGCGAGATTAGAAGAGGAGAGCCAGACCAGCAGCAGCTGTATTGTTTCACTTTATCCCTCCTGACAGCACAAAACACACAGAGCTCCACAGCTCTACTAGCACAAAGCCAGGGGCATCTAGTGTTCGCGCCACAACACCCACTGGTGCCAAAGCGCCTCACCCCACCAACCACCACATGCACATCCACATCTCTCATATCTAAAGCGTCAGACTTCTCAAACCCCCTTTCCTGAGCAGTTCCTCCTGATTTCTCGCTTTCCCTCAAGGCTAAATATAGCAGCGCTATTGATGAATCAATGCCCCCATTTCACTGTCACCGGAAAATCATTATTAAGGCTTTAAGAGGTATGGATGAGAAGCTTGCTATTGGCAACACAATGAATGATAATCTATGACTGGAGTTACATTTTAGAGCCTCTTCTTAATTTAAATGTTCAAGACGTGCAGAATCAGAATCTGAATTATTGGCCACGTGCTTGTGCACTTACAAGGAATTTGACCCTTTTTTTGATGCTTTTACATATCATAATAGGCATACAGCAAAAAACAAGAACAACAAAGCTGAACACGATGAACATCAACACTTTACTATGGACATTTTGTCACTATGTACAGATATAAATGGTGCAACGGTGAGGAATGCAAAGGCTGCTGGAATAAATCCTGAATCAAATGTAACAGTCTGTTTAAATACATGATGGCACTGTGTATACACAGCATGCTTGGATTGTGTGGGACAGATATTTACATGTTTACAGCGTGTATTTAAACCATAAAACAACATAATTTACTGGTAAGGCGGATGCTTGGGTGCAGTGCATGAACGTGTTCCACTCAGCTGACTGTAAATATCATGTGCTGTCACTCTAAAAACATCCCTCTATTGTAGTGTAGTGTTGCTGATGGAAAGCACCACAAATTTCAGGAGCACTGCAAAAAGGAGACGAGTGGTTCAATGCAACATGCCCTCTAATGGCCACTGGGAGAAATGACTGTGAAAGACAAAGTGAGTAAATGAATTAAGCTGTACTAAAACAAGCCCTCTGTACCACACAACACACTTTTATATGAAGCTAATTCGTTAACTAAGGTTCACACCTCTGCCAAGCCTACTTACACCTGGTCAATCCAGGTATAAGGTCTCAGATTTCTCAACCAATACCTCTCGTTCCCTTCCTTTAATCCATCATCCTCCCTACCTCATACCTTCCAGCATTCCCTCATCCTCTCATCCCTTCTCCTCTTATCTTTTCTTACTCAATCTGGTGCATACCTCTCTCATGTCTCATTCTAGGTACCATCTGTGGGGCCTGTTATCAGCTCAGGTGGAAAAAACGCCCAAGATGGAACCTCCCTCTGCCCGATCTCCACTACATCCTCCCAGATCAACCTTTTAGAAGACATCCCTCTTCCACCTTCATCCCCACTTACATCCACTCACCAGGGCTCAACAACTAACACCTCCTGAACTACAATTAAACATTTAAACAACGTATTGTGGCATGGTCCTTGTTAATGAATCCATCTTAAAGGAACAGTTTGACATTTTAGGAACTATGTTTACCTACTGTCTTGCTGAGAGTTTAATGAGAAGATTGTCTGTATGCTGAACATATGAAGCTCATCCTGGGAGATGGTTAGCTTGGCTTAGCATAAAGACTTGAAACAGAGGGAACTAGTTAGCCAAGTTAGCTCAGTCCAAGTGTATGTTAAAGTTGTGTCTGAAAAAGCAAATAAACACATTCCCCAAAATGTAAAACTATTTCTTTTAAAGAAAAAGCATCCAATGAGCTTCATTATAATTTGCAGGTGCATTGGAAATAACTTTCTAGACTCCAAACTCCCTGATATGTGCTGGAAAACTCACACAACTGCGCACTATTATCCTGCAGACAAACATACGCGCTACATCTGAGTGCAGCAGATCAGCTTTCCATGTTCGTACACACACAAACGGCCATGCAGCCATGATGAATGATACAGGACCAGTTCATTCTAGTGGTTTGGTGCACCACTGAACTCACAACATCAGTCTCTGAGACCAGCCTGTAACCTCTCTCCTACGATAACAGCAAATCACACACAAATCTAAGTATTTAGAGTTTAGAAAACATAATACAAATGTGAGAATTAAACCTCTACTCACTTGTGTTAGGAAGACAACACCCTCTTCCACAGCCATGTTCACTTTCTCTCACTCTTTCTTCCTCTCCTCTGTATGTAGAGGAGTGAAACTTGAGCTCAGAGTGGCCGAGCAGCCAAGCAGCCAAACAGCCAACCAGTCATCTACTCAGTCAGTCAGTCAGTTAGCTCTGTCCTTATCTTAACCTCGTGGACATCCATCCCACTCAAGAGGAAAGAGCAAGGTGCCATTGGCTCAGGCAACAAGTAAAAAAAAAAAAATCAAAGCACTCCAACAAATGCGAGCACTGCAGGTAGGAGACACAACAGTTCCTTCCGCTGTCTGGTCAATGCCCTACACATCAGAAAGAGGGATGCTGGGAGGAAGAAGTAAAGGGGAGGGGAGGATGAGGATGAAGGGTGGAGAGGCAAGGAGAGGAGATGGGGTCTATGTAACTCTTCAGTGGTGAGTAAACAAAGCGTCTTGCAGTCTTTCACGCTGCAGAAAGGACACATAACAAATCCCCTCTGCTGCCTCGCTCTCCCGCCCCGTCCCCTCTCTATCTCTCTTTAAAAAAAAAAAAATGTCAACAAGAGTAAATCCCTGCCGCCTCGCAGAAGCCGGCCCCTGCCCCAGAAAGCACCTTCGAGCGGGGAGGGTGCAGCAGGAGGAGCACCCTGACTTACCATAATAGCTGAGGCTTCTCCCTCCCTCTCTGCCTCCTTCCTTTTCTTCCTCACCTTCATTTACTCTGAAGGGGGGGGCGGTGGCGGTGGTGGTGGTGGTGGTGGTGTGGGGGTGTCAGTGTGATCTTGATATCCAAGGTTGGGGAGGCGAGCAGGGAGAGGGGGCCTAACCGAAAATAGCAGCTGAAACAAATACTTTAGCTAAAATGACTCGACTGTGATATGTC
>JAPZEB010000003.1:20309094-20331223 GCA_029783705.1 Chaetodon striatus | reverse complement strand
AGTGATCTTATTTTATGTTTTACATTGCTTGTTTTAGAGCTGTACATTTTTTCTGTATTTTTGGTCTATGTTGTCCGTCTGTAACTTATGTTGCTGCCTGTCTTGACCAGGACACTCTTGAAAAAGAGATTTTTAATCTCAAGAGGTATTTTTCTAGTTAAATAAAGCTTAAATTAAAAAAAAAAGAAAATAGTAGTAGCATTTTGCTAGCCATCCAATGTATTCCTTATCATTTCATGTGTTGTTCTGATGGCATGGTTTATGGGTCATAGCAGCAGTCTAATTTGGAGATTTTAAAAGTTCAGATACAGGCTGTCTTTAGTCACTGTATACTGTACAGCAGTGGTTCTCAAATGGTGTGCTGTGTCGTGATGCCAATCCAGTTGTGCCCTGGATTTTGTGATAACCACACATAAGCCTATTATTGCAATAGTCAAGAGGGCCTATATAAAAAATTATGAATACATTTCTATTTGCCTGTATCAGTATGTTTTGTGCACCAATTTCCTAATAAAGAGTCAAAAATGTAATTTTAATGAATTTCATTTTAAAAACCTTCATGGGGAACCTATGTGTCGCTGTTCGCATGTGGAATTATAAGTGTGTGACATATCAAAAGCCCCGATTGGCAGCCAGCGTGAGGGATGTTAACATTTAAAATTAGAAAGCCATGACTGGTCAAATGGATCGCTTTATTGTACGGAGCAAATTACAACAAAGCACCAGCGAAGACGACCTACCACCGGAAGAAGTAGACAGTACACAGTATCACGAGGACTGCCTGTCTTATTTATATTGTCTTATGTTGTGATAGGACTGATAACACATGGTATAGATGCTATTATGCACAGATATATATATATATATATATATATATAGGTGTGCCTTCAGAGGACAAGACTCAAACCAAAGCGAAGAGCAAGATAACGAGTCCTCTCTCAAAATCAAGGTCAAGCAGTTCTTTTATTTCAGATAATCAGGATTTACAATCCTGTTATTTCAGAGTCTGTGTTATGTAGCTTTTTTGTGGATAAAAGGTGACCTTCCTCCAAATCTAAGTGTGCATGCCGCACATGCCTGCCATCTGGCTGACTACACTACAGGAAATCCCACTGAATCACGACTTTATTTTTCTGCTCAAACAATACGTCTGGTGTTCTATACTGAAGAATTAAGACACTCAACACTGTCTGCAAAAATCATTTGCAATTATGAACAAAAGCACAAAATTAAAACACTGAATTAAATTGATATTGTATTCATTTTTGTGGATATCAACATCTGCTAATATTAAGATTAAAGTAGAGGAATACAAAACATATATCTCTGAAGGCATATTAAATATTTATATCTTTTAGTAAAGATGTTTAGGCACTGATGTAAAGAGAGAAGAACCCACAGGTTGCTGTTTGAACAAATGTTTAGGTCAGTAAATTATTGGAGCTCCTTTTCTGGTATGTTCTTGCGGAGTAATGCAGAAACGCAGTCTGACAGAGAGACTGAACATTGTGTGAGCGGTGAGAACCCACAGTCGCCACAGGCACTGGTTTCTTGATTCAAATTTAAAGCTGAAACTCAAAAGAAGCCTCGGTCCATTTTTTTTTTCTTTTTTTTTTAAAGGTTAATTGCAAGCAGACAACCAATTACATGAAAAAAAATAGTGTATACATATATGTACAGTATTGTGGGGTAGATAGCACGACACACCTTCTTTCCTCATTATCCTTGTTTAAACAGTACATTATTTTTACATTGTTCAGGAGACCAGGCATCCTTTAGGGGATCTATTAATTTGTCAACACCAAAACATGTGGCCTTGACTGTCGTACATATGGAAGCCTTAGTCCTTTTATATACTGACTTGCCTTGTTGTGAAGCACTCTGTGCATATAATATTTATATTATGACCAATTTTTTTTAATATCTATTTTGTATCTTTGTATGTTTGTACTTTGCATTATTTATGGCATTTTATCCCTATTTTTATGCTCATTCTATGTCCTTTCTCGTGTGAAGCACTCAGAGCATGTAATTTCCTTATTGTAAAGCACTTTGTGCTGCATTTCTTGTATGAAAAGTGCTGTACAAATGAAGTGACTCTTCTTATTATAATTATTATCATTATTATGTCTAAATTAAAGTGTCCTAAAGACGCATATTAGGATAGTGGCTGGGAAAAACACTTCAGAAAACCGGCACTAGAACAGAAACAATATTAGATATTAGAGAGATTTGTGTCTTCGCTAATGCACTTTGTCTTTGACCTGACGAACTCTACTCGTGTTATAGCAGAATAAGAAAAGCAGTCTCATGGAGATTGTTGAGCTGTGGTCACTGATCAATAGATAATCATATGTTCCAGAAGACTCTAGAGGTCTGAGGTTGAAGTGAGCAATCATGGATTACATGTTTACATGACGTTCTGACGTGTTTAAATCCAGGATGGTGTTAATAGCTTAAAGAGAAAAACAGATTCTTCATCTCTGGCTCTCAGCTGTACTTCGCACTGTTGTGCTTTCCGTCTCCGTCTTTGTTTCTGTGCCTTTAACATGCCTCTGTAATAAAGAAACATACAGACGCACACACAAGCCATGACGAATAACATAATCTATCACAGCCACAGTGAAACATAGGTCTTTCCAGACCCGCTCAATCCCTCTCTGTCTTGGCCAGCGAGGAGGATGTCTCCATTGTTTAATGACACTGAGGGAGGAAATGGTTTCTCTTTGTTCCCTTACAACTCCATTACTGTCTGTAGGGGTGTGCAGTACTGTACTGAGCTGACAAGACTATATCATTTAGTAATTTTGACTGTTTTTTTTTTTTTTTGTTGTTGGCGCTGATCTTGTCTTCCCACTCGCTTTTATATAACACCCTCCTCTGCGACTGTATTGAAGAGGGCAGTGATTTTTAGACGGGCATTTTATGTTTAATGTTAGAGGATTCAGGTGCATGTGCTGTAATATAGTCACAAAAAGCTCTGTGTATATACATTGGGTGTTACTTGGCATATCAGTTTTACGTGTCTGTCAGGTTCATCTATCTTCCTCTTAACAGTGTTTTTGTTTTGTTCATGCAGGTAATATTCGGCACCGGGGATGTCCACATTGTTAAATCTCCCCCGCGTACTTTATAAGTGTTTGATTTCAGTTGTGCTGGGTAATTGATGATGGATGAAGCAATCATAAAGAGTCCCCAGCTGGTAAATTACGGCTTATTCTCTGTGGGTAAACTAGGCCATCTGGGATGAGCTATAACTATGAAAGCATACTGGTCCAACGCTGGGCTAGACAGCAAGGGGATCTCAGCAGTGATTTATTCATGACACAAGTGGGTGAGGACTCTGCCTTCCTCTCTCCTCCCTCAGCTCCCCCTTTCCCCAGCTGCCTCCGAGACATCATCACATCATCCTCACATCCTCTCTGCTGTATCCCACCATACTGCCCACACGCCCCCTCCCTCCCTCCATTTTCTACCTACTCATATTAATCACATCAGATCACCCAGAGTAATTCATTTTCACTCCCCTGGCAAGTTCTGAACATGTATGAATAGACTATTTTACCTGCATGATGACGAAATGTTGTTGAATTTCAAACGTATACATATTTAAATAATTTAACACAAAACTGAATTCGTCGGATGTAATATTACGTTCAACCCAACAGACTGCATCACTGTGACGTATCGCTAACGACAACAATCACTTCCATGTAAAAAAAAAAACGCAATTGATTTGAATTGCAGAGATATGTAAAATCAGCAAACTTGTTTATTTCTGTTGTCATTTTCAGACACATCTGTAACATTTAAAAATATATATAGCTACACATGGTGGTCTGACCTATCTGATGTTACAGTACTGTGCTTATTCTATGTAGTGTGTTGCTTTGCTAGCTTATTTGATCAACTTAATCTAAAGGAACAGAAGCTAGGTAAGGTACTGCTGTGGACTGGGCCCAAAGCAAAACGTATTTTAGTCACCTAAAAAGACCCAACTTAAAAAAAAATCAATATCAGTTTACGTGTACGCTATATTTAGAATATTTTCACCGCCTTACCTTACACACTAACCAAATTGAGGCAGCAGGAAACCAGCAACTACTATGTTTTGGGAGGTAAAATTACTGTTTTTGTCACTAGTCTGGTCGCTTTGAGATAATGGCTTCAGTTCGGAAAGGCCGATATGACAGGAAGGTATAGCAAATATTCTTATATATTGCGTACAATTGAACGGATACTGATTTATTTTAGGTGGCTAAAAATTAACCAATATAGGGAATGTTTGCTCCGCTCCACTTCACTTTATGTAGATGATGCAGGGGTTTTCTACCCATAAATTACTGTAAACAAATATCAAGATTTGGTCTATAACTTTAAAGGAAGCACTTACACGTCTCTACATTAAGTATGAAGCTACCACCAGCACCTGGGTAACTTAGCTTAGCACAAAAACAGAGGGACCCTGCTACCCTGGCTCTGTCCACAGGTGCTAAAACTGGCTAATGAGCACAATAAAGCTCACAAGTTAACACTCTTTGTTCAGCATGTACAAAATCAAGATGTGAAGACGATGTAAAGAGACATTTTACAAGAGGTTATGTAACAGACAATGGTTGGGCATCTTCACGTTACGTACTTCATGTAAAGATATGTAGATAAGGTTCAGAGAAAGAATCATGGTTGGCATCATCATGTAACGTACTTAACATTAAGTCACGCAGGTTAGGTTTGGGAAAGCTGAATTATGAAGGTTAGGTTTACGAAAGAAATATGGTAAAGCTATGTACTGAATATAAAGTAACAACATGACGACATGCCTTAATATAACTTTGCATGGTTTCACACATGAACACTGGTTTCATGGGGAAAAGTTATGTGTTTGTTTGACCCATCCACCGCCCCAACATGCCTCCTTACAAAGACGTTCTTTGCACTACTTCCTTTTTTACTCCTGTCAGTGCATTCGTCATGTGATAGCAGCCTTCACAATTACATAGATTATATACAATAACTGGCTCATGATTACATGGGTTATGTACAAAGGTATTTACGAACAGCACATGAGAACAGCCTGGTTTAGGGTACAAACATTAGAGTAGTATCAATCTCCTCATTAAATTCATGGCAACAAAACAATGAAAGCGTAGGTCAAGCTATTACTTTGACTATGTGCAATAAACTTGTTAAAATAGCCCGCAAAGCCCATTTAAATTAAATGACAAGCACAATAACGTATCCGCAGTGCTATTATGATGTTTGGTGCGGCTGCTGACAGAATGAATGTATCACCTCTTGTAAGATGTCCAGGTTGTTCTATTAACAAACAAATGCACACATACACACATGTCCAGAGGGTATCTCATTAGCAGAATCACACCCTCACAGCTGGAGGTTGTCACATTGTGTGTGTTATGTCACTGACCACAGGGCAGGAGAAACCCTGTGACTGTGAAGAAGCCAACCGACACACCAGCTTCTGCAGATACACACTGACTCGTTCCACAACATGTGAGCAAAATAGAAACACACAACCTATACATACTGTGAAAATCACCATGCTATCGCTGCACAACTCCCACATGCCTCATCTAAGCCTCGGGCAATGCTACTTTCACACCTCAGCTTACTGAAAGTTCAGTAAACACAGTTCAGACACACAGTGAGTGTGCATACAGCGATGGCAACTGTGGCTAGAAGGCACTCTGCACTGGGGCTATGATCAATGATCAATTTAAAAACCTATGATTTCCACTCTTACCCCTTTTGCACCAACATGGCACAGGTTTTCTTCCATCTTTGGACCTAATTTTGAATAGTTTAGAGAATTTTGATCGAAAATAAATTGGTTCACACCCCTACAAGATGGTTTCTAGCAGGATCCAATACAATATCAGGTTTTACTTGACTCTAAGCAACAACCTTGAGCACATCAGTAGATGTGTCATATTCTAAAGGTTGCTAAAGGATGGAGTCTCACATGTAATGATCCTCTACATCTTCTTATCATTGATAGTCAGTCCATGCTTGTTTATTTTGGATAACAATAAATATTTGTACCTAATAACAGACCAAAAGCTTGCAGGTTATCAATGCGAGCCACCATCTTGCTACTACTATTTACTTGTACTGTGCAATGCCCTCTGTTGATGATGCATTCTCCCTCACAATAGTTCCCCCTCAAACCTGGTCGAAAGAACCCTGAACAAACCAGTTCAAGAACCAGAGCTAATTTGGTGGAAAAGCAGTATCTGTTTCAGATAAACATCCGTACTAAACTGGTTCTTTTCAGTGCAAAAATGCAGCTTTTAAATAGAAATATGCCAGAGTCATGTAGTTTTGAAGAGAGGAAACAGGGCTTTTTAAAAACGCTGATATGATTGTCAACCTTCACAGACATAGTTGAGCACTCCCACGTAGCAGCTGTGATTTGAAGCCAACTTCCTGTCAAGGTTCTCCACACAGCTGCTCAGGAATTACTGTTTGCCGGATAGCAGGAAGCATTTTTCACCCTCAATCAAATCACTATCTAATGCTCATGCTGTTGCCTGATGAAAATAACAGCAACATGCCAATGACAACACCTTTATTCTGTGTCCAGCCTTATTGAGACACAAAATAAGGTAGTTACATCTCCAACTATCCTTGTGAATCTGAAACAGGGTAGGGAAAGCAGGCTCAATGGCATGCAGCCTTTTCATTTAATGGGCCATTACATCACTGCTGTTTGTACAGTGGACTTCGGTCGAAGAGCAATAACATCTTGTGATGTGTGTCGCTGAGCGAAGCAGGTGACGGGGCACATACAACCACTGCCGGCTTCTCATTAAAGTCAACGACGTGGGGAATGGATGGTGTGTTGGCGAGAGGAGAGGATGAGGTAAGAGGTACCCTGAAGGTTTTCAACATGGTAATAAAGGCTGAAATGGTCTGATCATTAATGATTAAAGTTAGCTTGTAGCATTAGACACAGGAAAAAGTCCAAATGTCTCCGGCCAGATAAATAGCAAGCAGAACGGGAAACCTTTTACTCGATCCCAGAGGAGCATGGCATATCATCAAATAAAAACCACATTGGTCTGTCTGCAACAGGAATTGAGTTATCAATATCAATATCGAGCAAATCCCATCAGTCTGGCTCCCCTGCTCTGTAGCTGTGAGAGGGGAAGGAGAAAGGAAGGCAGACAGTGCTACAGAAGAGATTTTTGTTCTTACACCGAAACTTGACAAATGTCACAGTTTCACTACAGCAGCAAAGAGATGACTACTTGAGTTATGTAATAATGTGATAGAGGAAACTGTACCGTCGCTGTCACTGAAGCCCCTGGGAATGTGGATCTCATGCATGCCTGTAGGGATTTATTTTAGGTGTACACATGTGAGCATTTACTTGCATACGTTCATCCCGTCCTCCCACTCTTTGCTTTGCTTAACATCTCACAATCCCACGTGGTTTAACCTGTCGTGAATCTCTACGCCTGGCTCCCTTGTAAAGATGCGATTCTCCCAGTCTTCTGCTGTCTCTCATCCATCATCATCCTCAGCCTTTACCTACTCATTCCTTCCAATCCTCTTCCCCAGTGCCACCGTACCATCTGGCTCAGGTGATGTTGCCTTGGGGCTCGCATTACGCTGCTGTCATCCCTGAACTGAAATCTAAAAAGGGGAGCATTTAACATGGTCCTCCCAGTCGGCATACCGCCCTCCGCCCCCGCACCTCTTCTCTGTTGCGGTTTCAAGAGCCCCACTGATAGGGTTGGCCCTTGTAGAAAGCTACAAGACAGCCTGGGAACAACCATAAAACCATGAATACGGAAGCACACCACTGTGGAGCTCCTGCTGAAGGCTGATGGAAATTAGATTTTGTTATAATGAGGAAACATCACAAAAATGATACTAAGCATATCAGTAAAACGATCAGTGACATCAGATTTAATTAGTTTCCCTGCAATTTCCGCTTTTTGCAAATCAGTATCTACTTGTAGCGAGTAAAGCATGATTTAATTTATTCATGGTTATATTTCAGTATTCACAGCACTTGGTTAAGGTTATGGAAAGACCATGGTCTTGGTTTAATAATAAAAAAGCCAACAGTGCCTTGACGCACAAGATAACATGATAGATCGACCAAAACCTTGATCTTCTCAGCTCAACCTTGAGCTTTTGTTGTTGAAATGTAACCAAACACGTGACTCAGGATGTAAACCCCTTCCCCTCTGTGCTTTCTCTGCCCACTATCCATCCTGACCACTTCCCTTTGTCTTTCATGTAGTACAAGGATGTAGCATTTTGCTCCATGGAATAAAAAGAAAAAGAAAAAACACTGTGTCCATAAAAATGTAAGTGGTATAAAAATGTAATTTCAAGGAGCTAGTGTTAGTCTGAATCAAGACAAATCTAGACCCGGAGAAACTCTTTACAACTGGACAGCTTTTAAGGTCCTGTGTGGAGGATTTAGGGGCGCTATTGGCAAATGTTAAATACAATATTCATAATTATGTTTTCATTACTGTATAATCACCTGAAAATAAGAACTGTTCTGATGTTGTTACCTTGGGATGAGCAGTTTATACCTACATATAAAGCAAGTCTTGTTCCATGGATTCCGCCATTTTGTTCTACAGCAGCATTTTTCCAATGCAGTTGGACGACATTTTTGTATCGGCCAACATAGTAAGAGAAGTTTGATTCCTGCAACCTTACCACTAGATGCTCCTAAATCCTAAACACTGGACCTCTGAGTCTTTCTGTTCACATCTGGCATTAGAGTGCGTCTCGAGTGACCACTTGAAATCAGATCTCACTTCTTCTTCTATATGCAAATAAACTAGCCCTAGCCGACATCATTTCATTTACCATCATAGGAGACTACCACTGTGAGAGTGTGAGCCCCTTGCCGTGGACCAGTTGGTGAGAGTCCATCCACACAAACACAGTGACAGGGCTAGCTGTTAGCATCACAGCGCTAATGTTACCTAATGGACATTAACAGGTGACAAAACAGAGGCGAGCCATGTTGGTGTGTTTGTTGGGACCACTTAACAGCTGCTGCTTTGTTAGCTCATGCTAGCCAGGCAGACATTGAACTGACATTGCAGACTGACTTTGCCAGGTAAATAGAAGGTCTGGGGACAGACCTAACCTAACCTTACCCATGTAATGGCAGCAACCGAATGTTTGCTGATCTTACAAGCAAAGACATCAGCTGAGGACACATAAGCATACACACACTGCTATACGAATGTGACCATATGCAGCCAAGACCACTTCCGATCAAGCAATCAGATCTCTGGACGAATTGATGATCGTAGGGTGTATTCAAACCTGTCCACTTGTGTCCAATCACCCGAGAAGCACTTGAATATCAGGTGTAAACAGGGCCTAATGCTAGACCATTAAAAGCATCAATGAATTACACTGCATGTCTCCAGGATGTCCCCCTCACCTGGGTTTCCGACAGTAGTTTAGCATGAATAGAGCTAAACTGGCAATCTGCTCTACATTTCAAAACACAGCCTCAGTTCTGTGGCTACCTGTCAGACAACTTGAATTTCGGAGGAAGCCAGATCCTGCTGTTAAGTGCATCTTCAAGCTGAGAGCCAGCAGAAGGGTCTAAACACATGGCCTTTTTGGGAGAGACTGTCGCTATCTCCTTTGCTTGGGATTACACAGTTCATCTTTCATTTACCTATTGTGTTCACTTGCAAGCTTTCATTCCTCATCCCGTGGAGGAAGCAGGGGTGAGCCATCTGGCCTGGCTCCACTGTGGATGTATTCCTGATCTCACAATACATCATCTGACTCAAATAAACAACACCTGAGAACCAAAGAGACAGTGACGGATGCGGTCCCCATTTCCTCCTTTTCAGTTCATTAAACTGTGTTTAATGGGTTCTTCTAATTACAAAGACATTGGGTTTTCTGTCGCTGGCACCATTCAGATCCTGGTGCGGCCATCGCTCTGAAATCTGAGACTGAAATCTAGACTGTTTTCACCCACCACAGCTTGCTGTACGCATTTATTGTGAATAAACACAATCAGCCTGCAGATCAGACATGAACAACAAGAATTTGCGTCACGTGACAAGAAGTCTTTTGCCTGCTGCTTTACTGTGGGAATTGGTGTGGGAATAGTGTGATCTTTGTCAATTCTCACACAACAGTTTGGACGTTATAGTCCTTGCATCATGACCTCAGCCTTATTAACAACTCATACTTTCATTTCTGTGGTGATAATTTTTTTGGGAAGACAATTAACAGCCCTTGAATCCGTGACTCATTAATTTAGACATGGACTAAAAATAAACCATCGATTTTTAACTGTTTACACGCTGTGTCTCTCCTACAGCCATATAAGCCAGCGTAAAGCCACTGATCTTAAATAATTGAGAAATCAGGTGAGACAATGCTGCGGTCACAACAAGGTCGGCAGACAACACAGCGAGCATAAACCACTGTTATTGCTTTCGGTACAGAACAAAAGCTTTTGTTATCCTGCTCTGTTGCATTTAACAGTTGCCATGGCGACGCCGAGCCAGGAGAGGCTTAAGGAGGATCCCAAACTCGATAAAAGGGGTTTCTAAATCTGACAGTGGAACTCTCTATTTCTCTTTTTTCTCTCTTGTTTTCCATTACCGACTTGCGCTGTGGAGTCTTTTGAAGAAGAGAGGAAAAAGAGGACGAGAGGAACGGAGAGAGCACAACAGAGCGAGATGTAAAGAGCCTTCCGGACGGAGCTGTGGGAAACGGAAGAGGCTGCGGGGTTCAGGCGGCAGTGACTGCCAGCAGAGAAAAATACCAGTAGTGTGGATATGAAGGCACACATTATTACATTGTAGACGTCTCAAAGCAACTGCAGTCTGGGTCACCAAGCAGCCCCGGGTTGAAAATGTTGGTCCTTTTTGCATTCAAATTTGATAGTGATTCAGCGATTTCATTCATTTGAAATGGCTGTTTTTTGCTGGGTGTATTTTTATTAAAAGCACACCCAAAATATTATTCAGCAACCCAGAAGTTTAATTTCCAGACTGAGGCCTGACCTTTTTTTAATTACAGAAACATTTGACATGTGTTTAATAGACAGAATCATTCTGATTCCAGATAACAGCCCAACGCTGGCTCTAGCTGTTTCTTACAGGGAGAGAAACTCATTTTAAATTGCGCTGAGCTCTCACTGGTATCGATTCATTCTCGCCGACAGAACATAAAAAAACTCACCAAGGCATTTCTTCAAATTGCTCGCTTTTGTTGATGGAGGGGGCGAGTGTGGAGAGAGGTTTGTGGAGGGATGGATGGATAGAGATAAGAGTGGCGAGCCCTTGTTAGGCCTTTTTGTTGATTAGGTCCGGTTCAACAGCCTTGTTAGTTGGCCATGGCCTCTTTATTTCTATCTGTGGTCTCTGTGTGACTGCGTGTTTCTGTTTGTGTGTACTGTATTGCTCGTATTCATGCTAAAGCCTGCTCTAGCGTATAAATGCATGTCTTTGTCTGACAACAGCAGCTGCCTCAGGTCTGTATCCAGCAGGCTGAGTTGTGATTAAATGAGAGAGCAATTAGCAAATCAGTAAAATAACTGGTCAACCAGCAAGAGAATCACTAAACCAGTAAGCCACACATTCATGCAAGACTCATAATTGCAAAAACACACTAATCAGCAGAGAATAATTACATTTCTCTGTGGCTAGAAGGCACATTCATGTGTTTCAGGGGGAAGAAATTCTTTGTAACACAGCTCAAATTTGGCTGCACGGAGCAGCCATTACAGCTTTTCATAGACACTGCATGGTAACTCTCTGCCGGGGGCCACATTTCACCACTGATTGATGTGTGTTTGGCATAAAGGCTAGATTATTTCCATTTATAGAAAGTGTCGTCCAACTGCATTTGAAGGCAGACATGTTTATGGCTGTTCAAAAATGCGAAGGGCGAAAATGTGATAATCATTTAAAAATAGTGTTGCACTTGTTTGTACACACAAAAGGTGTCAAAAATAGTTGTGTAAAGAATGAAAAAAGAAACTTAAAGCCTGATTCATGGTAAGGCAATCACTTGTGATAAGTGTTGCTTAACAGAAAGTAAACAGTCATACGTTGTTTTTGATTTATGCTTCAGTGAAAGGTTTTAAGTCATCTTCACGATAACCAGAGACACCTTGCGTTTTCTCTCAGTCCGAGTCTATTTCTGTTACGTTTAGTGAAGCCATTCACGCAGCTGTTTAAATAACAAAAATACCCCACTGGTCATGTGTTTTTAACTTATTGACCAACACTGCTAACATGAGAAATGTTTTGGTTCAGTAAATGTCTGCTGTCAGTCAGCCTGGTGAGGGCAGTTTGGCCGGCCGCTGTCTTCTCAGCTCTGCAGGAGCTGCTGCTGACAGACGGCTGCTTCTGTGGACAGAGACACTGAAGGCAGGGCGGAGTCAGTGTGGATTGAAAAGTACTATCTGAATGGTGACGACAGTGACACTACCAATCGTACTGTGCAACAAAATATGACATTTTCCGCAACATAGCCAAATTCTCCAGATGTGCAACATGGAAGGAACGTGTTGAATGCCACTTTTTTTCTGTCAAAAATACACAATTTCTCATTAAAAATGTTGAGCGCCCTCCCATATATCGGGCTTCAGAAAGAGGTTCAAACTCACCAACGTTTTCACCTCCACACACCTGGCAAACCTCTACAGCCTGGTCTCACTCCCAGTGCAACAAAAAACACAGTTTGGTCACTCCACTTCAGATACAAAAGCCAAATGCACCCTTTAGGTTCTGTGTGAGATAGCGGGCTTTCCGCCAACTCCAATGTAAACCCATCAGCATCATCATCAGACTGTCGGAGCAACAGACGTACTTGTGGTATACAGAGTGAAAAAGTCTGCTTAGGTGGCAGGGTCTGACGAGTACAGGACTTTGACCTGGAAGACAAGTGTTTGTGTCTTGTCAACACTGAGTTATTTAAACACATCAGTCATTGGTCACTCTTCATCAAGATACAACGCAAGCAACTGCCCAAGTGTCAAAATATGACGAGATCACATTGACTGCATGAGGTGTGCATGATTTTGGAGAGCCCTCCAAATTTCGACATCAGAAAAGTGTTGAGGTTGGGGGTTCCTGAAGCTGTCTGACCATCTGACAAGCACCCCTGATGAAGCATACTGGCCCCACATACCTCCCCTCCAGCAATCAGGAGATCAAGGGAGAGCTCCAGAGTGACAGAGAAAGAAACACTCCTCCTTCACACCTCCTTCTCCCCTTCCTTTCCATCTACTCCTCTGTCACTCCCCCAGCTCACACCTCACTCTCACTTCTCTGTCTTCAGTCGGTCTTTTCAGCCCTCTCTATTTCACCTCCTTCTCTACTGTCCATATCCATCCCTCCCTCCCCTGGCTACTCGTCTTTCTTTTTCACCTCATCCCTTTCTCCCTCCCTCCCTCAGCGTAAAGAGAGGAACAGAGACAGTTCATCTGAGAGTGATGGAGCTCTGACAGGCTGATCCCTCTGCCCTCTCCCCGGGGCGTGCAGCTGTGCCTGGGCTCTGCTACGCCTACCTCCCCAAACACACATCCACACAGGAACGGCAGGAATACACCAACCTACACACATGCATGCATACATTTATAGAGGTACCCGGGGAGCACACATGTGCACTTACTAACACCTCCACACTCTGATACAGCACATGTGCATGTGTGTGTGTGCTGCTTTATATAAGTCGTCACATTTCGATGCTGTATCCAGAATATGCTGCAGAAACAAGGAACGTCAAAGAGGTGATGTGATGGGGAATCACAGGGTACAGGATTTTTTTGGCCTCTTACCAACATCGATATTCAAGTCCAATAGATTTTTTCTGGTGTTTTATGTGTGTGTGCTATTGCAAAAGGTTGCGGAACAAGCTTGGCATCATACCTAAAACAAGTTATATATAATTCGAAACTTTGACATTTGAAAAGCTTTTTTTCCATGTGTCATTTTAACATTTAACAACGTGTCATTCTAGTGATATCATTATGCTTTTGAAAAGGTTCAACGCATTAGTGACACACACATTGTGGCCAGTATTAAACACATTAGTCCATCATTTAGCGCCAGTGATTCTTTTCATTTGTGACTAATCGAGTAATTGTTTATGAACTGTTGAAAGATGACAAAAAATGTCCATTACAGTTTTCCAGAGTCCAAGGTGATGCCTTCAAAGGTCTTGTTTTGTTCGACTAACAGTCCAAAAACCAAAGATTTTCCGTTTTTAGTGATACAAAACAGACAAGAAGAGCAAATCCACGCACTGATGAAGCTGAAACCAGGTAATCATAAACGATATTTGACAATGATGTCACTCCTGATCACCTAATCCATTAATTGTTCCAGCTCTGTTCAGCACTATACTGTATTTACTGCATTTCCCCCTCAAGCACACACATTTTCTCCACATACTCTCTCCCAAACAGCCCATGAAGCATTACCTACCCCTCTTAAGGATTTGATCTGTGCCAAGTCCATTAGCCTAATCTGAAAAACAAAAGCAGCACTTCGTTTGCTCCCTCTCTCCACACACACACACACACATGCACAAATGCACACACACTTCACATCTTCCATCAGCACATTCACCAGTGCCCTGCTGTTATCTGGGGGATGTGATGTGCCATTTCTCTTTGAAGGCACTGTCACAGAACGGCTTATTTCACCAGTCCTCCAGACGCGGGGCTCTCTGTCTCTGGCAGGGTTTTTCCATCCAAGACAAAGAGCAGAGCTGCCCGAGCCCGGCTGCCTGGCTGTCTCATTAGGAACAAGACAACAGAGGCCGCACAAAAGAGACGTGTACACAATCCAGTGAAAAGTGGAAGGATGAGTGGAATGAGCTAAAGTCATCTTTTTATTTTGCTTTGTTCGTTTTTGCTGCAAAAGGGAGCTCTGGCCTAAAAAGCTTGCGTGCCACTTACAGCAAATATATAGCAACAAGTAAATGAACTCTCCGTGTCGCTTTTAGCTGTTTTGGAAGTGTGAAATATACTGCGAGGAGTGGCAGCAGAAAATACTGACTGTGGGGAATTATGATCAGCAGCAGTGGCTTGTTTGTGACAGAATTTCAGTGTTTCGGTGATACCACATTTCTCAGCTGTCTCCATCAGTATGTTTGACAAAAAAAAAAACCTAAAAAACAGCTCTGCTTGGGTTTTTCCTTACACAATCCTTACACAATCATCTGAAGTGTAAACATACAGCACATCTTTGCAGCTGAGGGCAGCTTATTTTTGGAAGACATAAACCTGGAAAACTATGGTGTTTCTAAAGCATAGGCGTGCAAGCATCTCTTATATAACGATATGTTTACTTTGCTGAGGAGATTTATTTGGGAGACGCCATTGATGTGGGCAAACTGCTCAGTTATCCTTAGCACTTCTTTCTCTGTCCATCATCTTGAGTTTTAATTTTTAATTTAAATCACAACATCCACAATAATCCAGAGCTTTACACCTCTCACTTTACTCTGTCTGATCAAGGGGCTTGTATATAAACATATGGAACGGTTATATAAGTCTATATAATGTGTACTTGTACTGCAGTGACAATATAAGCATTTTCTCTCTTCCTTCAGTCAAGCGGTTGAATTCTGTTGAGCTTAGTTATAGTTATTAGGATTCTAGAAGTGAGATACTTCCATATAAGTCCCCTGAGGTCTTTCTTTATCTTGCAGGCATATTTTTCTCACTTATTCCCATCTCCTTTTGTGCAAGAAAACTGTTCTATGTCCAATTCAACTACGCTAAAACCCAACAGAGCACAGCACACCAGATGTCCAGAGACAAGAGTGTACTTCATGCATGCACAAACCCACACACACGCGTACAACTATTCGATAAAAGGGTTTCTCTTGACCCAACAGCAGCTTCTGTGTGGTGGGAATATATGCAACCGAATTCCTGTTAATACTGCGAGTGTGTGTGTGTCTGCGTGTTATGTAAACCTCATTATCTCTATCACTACATCAAATTCTTATCATTAAGCCTCTCTGAGATCATAGAGCATTTGGAGAAACATCAAAGTGCTACACACACTCAGTGTCAAACACTCACAAATGCACACATGCCCGACTTAAACACACACACACAAACACACACTGACGGGCACAAATACCCACAAACAAGCAAACACAATATGGTGTTTGGTGTTGATTTATGACCCTCGTCATAATCGCGATAAGTCTGGGACCTTCAGTCAAAAGATGTTTGATTGTATCCTTGAGCTTCCCCCATCACAGCAGCTGCCTCATGAAAAATATATTTCTGTTCTGGCCACCAAGTTCACCAGTCCACCCCCTCTTCACTTCACTCCCTCCCTCTCTCTCTCACCCTCGACATCTTTCGCTCAGAGCAGAAACTAGTTGCCATGGCTACAATCATTAACACATCTGGCATAGTTATCTGGCACGCGCATGCGCACAGAGCCGAGCACGGACACACATGGACGCACAGTTTGCACATGTACACACACAACAAACAACATACATATGTAAAAAGCATTAATATGCATCGTTTTGCTGCGACGTTTTCGGCTTCATGGCTGCAGTCTGGAGCTTGTGTGGGAGAGATAACGGGCCGAGGCTTGTTGGGGAAAATACATCAACGGAGAACTTTTGGTCTCAGTGATAATCCTATTGGTGAATTTAACCCAACCTCCTTTATCTTAATCCGTCGGGAAATGGAGTTGATGTTGAGAGGAATTGAGTTTTAATAATATTTGGGTGTTTCCAAACTAATATTTAATGTTCTGCCTCGAAATATTATTCAAACTACATAGTCACGAGTCAGTATAATGAAGGATATCAATAGTAGATTTCTGAGGCTGATACTGATATGGATACTGGAGAGTTTAAAAATCTGAGATCTGATGTGACTGTTTAAATACACGCTGTTTTTTAACAAGTAAATGTTATCACGTCAAATATAAATCTCTACATCCTTTACACCCTGAACCATTTCATTCTTTCACCACTAACACATACAGAGGTTTTTTTTTTAAAATATATTTATATATCTTGATAGCAACTGTTCAGCTTTGTTGTCTTTGTTTTTAGCTGTATTTCTATTTATGTATAAGTACATTGAGACAAGGCAGTGGTTAGTATTGTCGCCTCACAGTAAGAGGGTTTTCGGTTCGAACTCTCTGCGCAAAGTTTGCATGTACTCCCCATGTCAGCGTGATTTTCCCTGGGTACTCCAGCTTCCTCCCACAGTCCAAAGACATGCAGGTTAATAGGTGACTCTAATTTGTCCACAGGTGTGAATGTGAGTGTGAATGGTTGTCTGTCTCTATGTGTCAGCCCTGTGATAGTCTGGTGACCTGTCCAGGGTGTATTTCCGTTTCTCGCCCAATGACACTTGTGACCCTGTACCAAGATATGCAGTTATGGAAAAATTAATGAATACATTACAAAAAAATGAATACAAATTCCTTGCATTCATTCATACATTTAATAAATACAGTTGATTCTAAGTGGCCAATATCCTTTCTTTCATTCCTGCTCTTTTTGTTTACATACATTTCAAACATAAACAAACCTAACTTTAACCCCGTGACTAAGATCCCTTGATTGTGACTCAAATATGTGCTGCATGAAACATTTTACAGTGTAAAAGCTAACTTATGAGTGCTCTCTGGTGATCAAACTATGTAATCGAGACACAGTGTCTTTGTCATACACTGAAGACTTATATATCATATTTCTGTCATGCAATTTACTGTTAGATTATCTGATGACACTGCTGAACTGCTCCCTTTTAAAGATCCAGTGTGTAGGATTACGCGGCATTTAGCGGTGAAGTTGCAGAACTAAACTTCTCCCATGTGCTAAGCATGTAGGAGAACAACAGTGGCCAACGTGAAAGCACAAATGGCTCTATCCAGTGAGCCAGTGTTTGATTTGTCCATTCTGGGCCACTGTAGAACAACATGGCAGACTCTGTGGCAGAGGACCCGCTTCACATGTAGATGTAAATGACTCATTCTAAGGTAACAAAAACACAACAATTCATATTTTCTGGCGATTATAAACCAATAAAAACATAGTTAGGAATGTTACAATCCATTTCTGCCAATATATCACCCTAAATCCTACACACTGGACCTTTAATATCCCTCAGTTATGACCAAAATATGTACTACCTGGGACATTTTTCAGTTTAAAAATCTACTTGTGAGTGCTCTCTGGTGAACAAACTAATGGAGACACAGGTTTTGTATTATATATATTCAAACTTAAATATCTTGTGTCTGTACTGCAATTTTCTGCTACTTATCAGCTGGTACGTTAAAATTGTTGATGGTCTGGCTCTCTTTTGCATATTTTGGCTCCATAAGATCAAAGAAACCATCATGAAATACATCGCCTGAATATATATATATATATATATATATATATATACATATATATATATTTCCACACACCTAATTGTTTATATGTATTCGCTCTTCGTTTCTTTCTAACTATTTGCATTTATACCGTTTAGTTCAACTGTTTTACATCACGTTGGTCTTGAGTTTGCTCACATTTATTAATTTTCAGCAGCCCCTCCACCACTAACTGTGTCACATTCTTTTAAGTCAATATTTCATTACTGAAGTCAACGGTTTGAACATCTTGTCTCTTGCTGTCATTGAGGAGCCAGGCTGACTGCTCCACCACTGAGGGTGACACATATCACAGCAGCTATAAATTATTTAACGGGAAACAGAATAAATTTAATTCTCAATAACAGATTCACTCAGGCTTGTAAAACGTATAGTGGCTATCTGCTGTAACTGGGCTCCTCCGCTTCGCCTTGGTCTTCCCCCGTCCAGTAAATCCCTGATCTCAAGGGCCACCTCGAATGTAGCTTCGGCCCCAATCCGAGCTTAAATGGTCTGGAAAATGCCACTTGTGTGTATGTGACCCGGGTGTATTTTGTGCCACTGTTAGTGTATGATCAGTGGCTTTCCGCACAAAAACACATTTATCATAGGCTCGCCACACTGTCACAACAGCATGGGAGGCGCGGGAGCAGGCCATGGATGTGCTTTAGTGACGCTTAAACCACACTGCTGAAGGTGTTTAACTGTAAACCACAACCTGAAAATCATGTATAAGTATACACATGTGAGCACAGGCGCACAAACGCATTCCACTTCATAAGTCAAAACATGTTTCTGTGGCTCCGAGCAGCTTCAATTAAAAACCACAATAACAACTCCTGAGGAAAACAACAAGACAGCTATGCATGCGTTACATTAATGCATGTATCTCACACACACACACACACACACACAGCTGTGGAGGAGTTTGACAGTACACCAGATGCCTGCGCGGTGCGTGCATTCAGCTGCCCCCACCCTAACCCCCGAGGACATCCCCTTGCCTCCCATTACACACACTCACTCTCTACTTTACATACCACCGCTCCCCCAGCCAATCACCCAGAGCAAAACAACCAGACCGACCAGTCGCAGAGTCAGGATTATAATAATAACCGGTGACTGACAGACGGCTTTTCAATGGGCTTTGGTAGCATTCCAGGTGAGGCTAGACAAATATTTCTTCCTCATGTCAGAGCCACATGCGAGCTTGTGGAAAAAATGTAAAAACACTTGACAGTTATATTCACAGAAAAACAACCAGGTGTACAGGCTGTACTTTAAACACATTTTCTCTTACATAATAAAAACCCACTCATTTTTACACTTATTTGAAATGTGCTGATGAATCATGACTTGATCAGAATGAATGAGCAAACAAAAAAAATCTATTAAAAACACGCCTTTGGCCACTTTCTAACGGGTTCATCAACCTCACCCATTAATCTCACCTCACCCAACAACCTCTTACTTCCCATACAAACACGTAAAACATCTTTTTTGCTGAGCCGAAGCAACAACTGAGCAAAAGCAAGCGTGTCGAGACAAAGAAAGCTCTTCCTCTCTCTCATACCTTTTTGCCTTTCTTCTTGCGATGGGCTGCTTTCCCGCCGCCTGCTTTCTCCTTAGCTTCCTCACTCATGTTCAGAGATCTCCCCCTGTTCCTTCTCCTCTCCTCACTTTTTTTTTTTTTTTTAATCCAGCATGTAGGAGCTTGTGGAGCGGAGCGGCGAGCAGCTGCTGTCTTCACTGGTGAAACGTTGCCACAGAAATGTCCATTTAGAAGCAGTGAAGGAAGGATTGTTCCATGCAGAGTGGGAGTGCGCGTGAAGAGAGGAGAGACTGGGAGGACTGTGCTGATGCTCTCACCCTCCTCCTCCTCCTCCTCCTCCTTCCTCCTCTCCTCTTCCTCTCCACGTTCACAGACACACACTCGCACACACTTGCAAGCACGCTCGCCGAGGTCCACTCCCACTTGCTGCCTTTCGCCGTGCGCAATTGGCGACTCTCTCCAGCGCACTCAGAGGCAGGGTGTGGAGGCAGGAGGAGAGTAGAGAGAGATAGAGGCGGAGGAGGAAGATGAGGAGGAGGATGTGTATGATGAAGGAAGGAAGGAAGGAAGGAAGGAAGAAAGAATAGAGAGAGGTAGACTGAAGGAGTGTATTCCTGGCTGGATGTGGTGCTGCCTACCTGAAGCTGAAGACTGGAGTCACTCTCCCAAAAAAGAAAGAGACAAAGAAACACAAAAAATGAAAAGAAGGAGATGCAAACAAAGAAGAGACAGAGTGAGAAAAGACAGACAGAAAAGAGTATGAAATGGTGTTACTGGTGTTAGTGAAAGAGAGAAAGAGGTTGAGAGAGAAGAGGGGGGCGTGATCCACTCAGTCTCTTGACTCTGCCGGCTGGATGATTTCTGCTCCCTGCTCAGACGTTGTGATATGAAATGAGACTCTCCAGTAGAGAGAGAGAGAGGGAGGATCATTAACACGATGCATCAGGTCCTTCCAGAAAAGGAAGTCTCCCCACTAGCCTCTGCCAGCAGGATCAGCTTACTGGAAACTGGAACAGAACTGCGCCCGGCACTGGCTGACTGACTGGGTTGATTGAAGTGTGTGTGTAAAAGTGTGTGTGTGTGTGACAGGCAGGCACAGGGTAAAGAAGAAAAGGAGACAGCAGGTTTATAATAACCAAACAATCACCAACCATTAAAATGTTTGTGTGGTGACTCAACGGACAGAGAGAGACTTCAAAAAGACAGAAAGGCCACGCCTTCCCGGCTCCAACAAGCTACAGCTCTCCACCAATGAAACACCTAGCTAATGAGGCAGGAGGAGAGCAAGTGGATCAGGGAAAGAGGGGAGAAAATGGGAACAAAAAGCCCTGGTTGACACAGAGGGAGAGATCAGAAGGAAGGGTGAGGAACAGACAGGAGGGAGAGAAAATGACAGTGAGGAGGAGTGAGGTAGGGAGGGCAAGAAAACAATGTGATATCAGTGAAACAGACAAACCAGGGAGGCATGGAGAGGATGAAAGAACAAATGGAAGAAACAGAAACAAATGAGGAGCAGAGACAGAGGCAGGGAGAGGCAGGGTTTGTTGTGGTTTCCCTCTAAACAACAGGTTCTTTATTCTGGGGGGTATATTGCTGTTAACCATCCCTCCCTCCCTCCTGCTCCTGACGAGCTGTATGCCATCACCACCATGCTGTTTGATGTCAATTAGGCCTTGGCCTCAGATCAGAGACACGAAGGCCAGTATCTTTAGAAAAATCTATTTTTTCTTCCAATGTGAAGACACAAGTGGACACAGACAGATGCAAAGATGCGTGAGCTATAAAATGGCAATCAACCGTGGACCCTATGTTCTCATGTTATTGTGTCATTCATGGGAACAAGAGTTTTTAAAAATTGGTCCAGCATTGAAAGAGACAGGCTACATTCACTCCAAGAATTAAAGATATGAGGTTGTGTTCGCACAGTCCAACAAGTCCGCTGCAGGTGGAAAACTTTGAGAAAATCCTATTTTGATGCAAAAATAGGAGGGCGGCACGGTGATGCAGTGGTTAGCATCGTCACCCCACGGCTAGTAGGTTCCAGATTCGAACCTGGGGTGTGGGAGCCCTTCTGTGCGGAGTTTGCATGTTTTCCCCGTGTCTGGGTGGGTTTTCTCTGGGTACTCCGGCTTCCTCCCACAGTCCAAAGACATGCAGGTTAATTGGTGACTCTAAATTGTCC
>JAPZEB010000003.1:20267266-20282332 GCA_029783705.1 Chaetodon striatus | reverse complement strand
GTGTACCCTGCCTCTCGCCCAATGTCAGCTGGGATAGGCTCCAGCCCCCCCCGCGACCCTGAAGAGGATAAGCGGTTGGAAAATGGATGGATGGATGTCATGACTGTTTCTCTAGCAGGTTGACATTTTATGGTTTTTTAGTTAAATGTCTCAACAACTATTGGATGGATTGCCACACATTGATAATCAACTCAGGATGAAATGTTAAAAAACTTAGGTGATGCCCTGACTTTCATCTAGCACCATAATCTGCAAAACTAATGACACTCCCACCAGCTGTACTTTGTGTTTAGTGGTGATTAGCAAATGTTAGCATGGCTACATGCTTAACTTCTGCTCCTAAATGGACACTAATTTCTGTTGTTGTTGCAATCAAACATATTTTGTTAATAATAGTTTGTTATCAGTTGTATTACTTTATGTATTGTTCTTTATCCTTATGTACTTTTGAGTTTTTAATAACTTTGTGAAAAATGTATTAGATGAAGCCCTCTGGGGTTTTGCCTCTCCCTGCACTTTATTGCATTATTGTTTTTTCCTTGCCTTTTTTGTGTTTCAGTTGTGCAAAAATATAAACTAAACTAAGATGATGAACACTGTGAACATTGTAATTGCTAAAAATCAGCATGTTCACATTGTCATTGTGAGTATGGTAGCATACTAGGAGTTCAGTAAGTGACAGATAACTAAAACAGAGGTGAAAGAAGTAGTGACTATAATTGTAAAGGATGCAAAAGTCACTAAGTTCCCAAGGTATTTTTCACATCATGCTGAAACAATGGTCTTTGCTCAAGCTAAAAAAAATGTGCAAATGAAATTGCCCCCCCACACACACAAACCTTTTGCCCTGGCCATGCAATAGAACTATGGAAATATTAGCTTTCTGTTGGTCAAAGGAAATGGGAGGATGCCTCATAGTTACACATTTACTACCGTGACCATATCTTTGTTAGGGCCCCATTTTCTAGGGACAGGATGATCTTTTGAGCCAAAGAACAGCAAGTTATGTAGCACACAGCTAAAAAATAATTAGTTTAGTTGTTTCTTAATTTTGCTGAACCATCTTTGAGGCAAAAAAAATGAGCTGAGGTGAAGACACACAAGAGGGACCCATTAATTACTTTCCTTTATCTAAAATACAGATGCAAGACCAGCCTTCTTTGCTCACACAGTCATGTATGCTGTCCTCGATTTTCACACCACATCTACACAGTAGCAGCGTGGGGTCCCTGTGTACAACACAGTGGGTTCAAGACAAAATAGCATCCATTATTGCTATTTACAATGCATCATATTATTGGGCTTGCAAAGCAGCTGTGTCTATTATCACTAATGTCAATATGCAGTGGTATGATTGGGACTCCGCAAGCTCTGTTTTGTCAGGATAGACAGCCTCTTTTTTACACTGTGCACAGAAAGGTAAATATGACTTAGAAATCGTGACGGCACTCAAAGCAGCACTAACTATGCTTTATGGACCTTTGTTCAGCACCCAATAAATAGAGCCCGCAAACTATGCATCACTTAGGACGACTGAAAAAAAAAAATAGGAACTCTTACAATAAGGCAATGGCATTGGGAATGAGAAGATATGGGATTTTAATATGAAGTGCACAAATCAGAATGTTTTTTGAATAGTGGCATTCATATGACAGACGAGTTGGAAAGGGAGGAGAGTGGTGCAAAAACACAATCTATAGTAAGTCCATCAGTGAAAGAAAAACCTCCAGCACTGTGGACTGCCAAGACAACTGAGTTAAAATCACTGTGCTAAATAGTGCAGCGATAATGTAAATAGAGCGGAGAAAACCTTTTCAAAGGCATATTCTGATGAAATTCAATGAATAGACTCTGCTACAACACAAACACATACAATCACGCACATACCCAAGTGGGGGTCGACTGCTCTTTATTGGAATGGAGACTTTGGCTCAGCAACAAGCAACAGGGACAATAAAAATCAAGCATACCATCACAATTACAACAAACACCTACAACACTATTGCTCAAGCTGGGGTAACAAAGCTATTGATGTCGAGAGGATCTTTTATGGCACTCTCATTTCTTCGTTTGTTTGAGCATACTGCTCAGGTTTGCTTTGAGATGACTGTTTATTGCAGAGGAAATCTGCTTTTCGGTCTTTGCAAAAGGTTATCTTAGTTACTGTTCTGTGCCTTGGGGTCAAGAGCTGGTCAGTTTGCTTAAATGTGTAACCTGATACTGATAAGTTCAGTTCTAAAGTTATATATATTCATTTAGAGTTCTTAAACCTGTGATCAATCAGGATAAGAAATGTCTAAATATAAGCATTAGAATAAGGTGTGCTAGTGCATTTTGCTAATGAGTAGCTAAAAGATTAATAGACAACTAATGCCCCTTTTCATTAAAGCTACACTAACTGATACTTTAATATAAACAATGGGTCAAATAATTGTGTACCTTGAGAGGTGTCGCTTTTAGTGACAAACCCACAAAAAACTAGGAAGGAACTCGGAGAGTGAAAGTGCAAATTTCCTATCTTGCAATGTTGAAGGTGCAATATATGACATTTAGAGCATTTAAATAGCAGCAAACCACTATTTGCTATATAAAGATATCTTGGAATACTGCCGTCCTGAGCAGAGAATGAAGCCATGCTTGCTCCTGTGAGTCAAAATCCAAGCTAGTCTGTTCTTTGTTTTGGTAGTATGAGCACACTGTTAGCTTTGTCAGCACTGTTGCCAGTATTAGTTCTGCTGATAATGCTGTCCCGACCCATGTTGGCAAAATGGTGTTGGGCAGATGCATAACACCCACCATCAGTTTCCACCCCAGGTCACCCTGGTGAGTATGAGCTAACCCCCATTACATTATTAGCTCTGCTGTTGTTTGCTTTTCACTGTAACCGCCACTTCTGTTCAGCCACCTCCATGTTTGCTTGTGACATCCAAGGTGACAAGGCAAGGCCTATACTATGAATGTCGTGTACTGCAAGTTCAACGAAGCTGAAAAATAATGTGTGCATCTGCCCCCGTGTTTGGGACCCATTCCAGAATGTAATGGGTTCTTCCTTGGCCCATGTTACACCCTTGCACCAAGTTTCAAGAAAATCTGGCCAGTAATTTTTTCGTAATCCTGCTGACAGACAAACAAGCAGATGACAAACCGAACCGAAAGCATGACCTTTCTCTCTCTGACTATTGCCCAACTCTGCAGTTCCCCTCAATTCTACAGTGTTTCAGCATCTTTCAGCTCACTAATTTGATCTTAACTCATGCAACTATTTTGATTAAGTCTCAACACTCTCATCAGCATCTTTTCCAAAAAAAAGCTCTGATGAATCCACTGGCAAAACAGTCTTATTACATCTATGCCTTTAGGTTATTTCTTTATCATTACTCACAAAGAAATGTATGATATTAACGTATCTCCAAACCATCCAACCAAGTGACATTGCAATTGTATTCCCAACACTAAGAAGCATTGCAAACCAAGCATACCCACTATCCAAAAGTACTTTTTGGATTGCAAGTTACAAAAATTGCAGTTTATGAAGTATTCTTTATTGCAGCAGTGGAGTTTCAACCAGGATAGTATATCAAGTGGTCAAATAGCTCAATTGGTGCTTTTTCTGGTCAATCAAAGAAAGACAAATAAACAAAACAGAATAGGCTACTTGTGAGCCCAACGAGAGCTACAATAAAATAACCATCAAAGTAATAGATTTGATGTTAAACATATTATAATACATACTGTAACTATTATGCTATTGATTACATTAAAGTAATGATAATTTCTACAAAATTATAAAATCATACCTGTGAAAAATACAGTTCTCAAGGAATCACATCCCATTGCTCCACCAGAGCTTAACTGTGCTGCTGACATTACTTTTAGCAATGTTTAACTTAGAACATTACTTCCAACTCAGCTTCGAAGAACTTGAGAGCTCACCTGTAATTAAAAAGCCAGACCAGCTCTCATTCTGTCAAACAACATTGGACAACTTTGAATTACTTCATCACTGTGAAAAATGGTCATTATATTAAAAGGTAGCATTACATTTAGTGACTACGTTGTTTTTTTTTCCTTATGGTAATAAGTGGAAAAGAACTGCTTGTTAGTTGGGTGTGACATTCAAACTGAAGATATCAGATATGATCTAGAAGGATCCTGTTGACAGGTCTTAGCCGCCACTTTGGCTGCCAAGCTAACCATTAACATTAGCTAACGTCTAGTTTCACAGACAAAACACACTGCAGCACAGCTCTGAGTCTTCCTAACTTCCCCATTAAACTACAGACCATATGTAAAGCTTTAATAATAACAATACATATATAATTTCAATAATGACTCTATAGGCCTTTTTCTCAGCAGACATTTTGACTTGTCATAGCTGGGGAAGAGCACAGGTGGAACTAATACTTTTAACAATGGCTGTATTACATTGTCCTTGTAGGTCAGGTCATGACTGAGCATGTACTACCTGGACCCTGGGACTGACAAATTATCAATGATGTCTTAAATAACAGAGACATGAGACATGTCAAAATGTCTGCCATGAAAAAACCGCATACAGATTACAGTCAGTTGTTTCCAGTTCTGAACCCAATGTGTACTACCTGCCCAGCACCTAACAACAGAGGCAAAGATAGCAACTAACATTTAGATTGCTGAACAAAGCCAAAGGTTTGACAAGCTAAAACGACCAATTTTACCATTAGGAGTTGGTGGAAACCAAACTACAGCTAAGAGGAGAGTGAATATTGGACTTACATATGTCAGGGGACCAAAACAACGTCAAGTGTGCTCCATGTTTGTTGAATGTCTTGAGTAGGCAAATGCTAGCTAACTTTTATACAACATTTTAGCATGATGTGTAGACTTGTTGATCCTCAGTTCTTCTTTGCTGAAGCAGCCCAAAAATAAACGGTCACATAAAACTTCTGAACAACTTAAACATGCAACATGAAATCATCCCTCATTTCTCCTCCTTAGACCAGACTTGGCTCCGACCTGTCAAGGCATGAACACAGGACCTCTAGCAATTGTCCTATAGTGTCTGGCAACAACAGCTGAAGGGAAATGTATATGTATTGGACTTACATCTGCTTGGTTGATGGAAACATGACTCCAAATAAGTGCTAATGTTTCTCTGTAACTATTGGATGCAAAAATAGACAACTGCTTATTAACATCTTTATTCTGTGATAATATGCCAATGTTGTATTTGCAACTTGTTTTGCTGTGTCCAAGTGACAAAAAATCGATGTGTAGGTTAATGGAAATTATTCACATCATTAATGTAACCATATATTTTAACTGTTCTATTTACAATGCTTTCTATCACAGCAATACAACACAAGAGCCTGGAAAGCACACGAATACAACACAGCGGCACCCAGCAACCAACTAAATGATACATTTAGTAAATAAGCAGGTGCAGCCTTCCTGACTCTTTCCAAATAGAGATACCTCTTGAGTATAACTACAGTGCAGTAAGACATTTGCTTATAACACAGTGCTGTTAGTACTGCAATCTTGCAAGACTAAAAGACCAAACTCTGGCCGTATCTCCAGGTTGAAAAAAAATTGAATATGGGAGGCTATTTCCCAAAATGTTGAAGTTTTAATTAAAAAATCTCCTTTCTTTGTAGGTAGCATCTTAATTGCTTTCAGTTTTGGTTTATTGTTGATAAAAAAATACAATATTTTGACAGGCCTGTTTCACAGCAGGTATTTCAAATTGTCATAGTGGGAAAGGCACTTGTGTTAGCCTGCTAATGACATTAACAACGGCTCTGTTTTATTCAAGTGTCCCAGTAAGCCATGACAGCGTGACATTCAAACAGCATGCACAATACAAGGACCCTGAAACTGAAGCAGCTAAATGGAATATGCCTGTTCTTTTCCTACTCTGTCATGACCAAATGCCTTCCATGAAAAAGGTCAGTTCAGGCGGTTGTAGTCAATAGTCTGCTGCTAAGCTCACGGAGTGAGAGCAGTCTACTTGCCAATTGTCTACACACATGCATTATATCACAGAACACACACATCCATAAAGATTGAAGCTAAATGAAGATCTGAATATGGAATTAAATGCATTCTTAATTACATGCATGTATACAGAAAAAAAATGCTTGTTATTGTTTTGTTTTAGCCTACTTAGTTACTGATATCTGCAATGACCCAAGGAAGAACACAAAGTTTTGACACAGAATTTTTTTGGTAAATGTATCAATTTCCATTGATACTGTAAGCCACTTAAAGGAATAGTTCAGATTTTTTTAGTGAGGTTGAAAGAGGTACTTATTTTAGTCATTGTGTGACCTATAGTAAATGTCGGCCAGAATGACCCCATTTTGGAGAAGCAGGCAGGAGTACAGAAACAGAACCTAAGTCATGTATTGCTTAGGCTGGATTCAGCAGATACTGATTTTTTTAAATCATTTTTTTATGTGTCTAAAATAGGTTTTGTTGCTGCCCCTGTTCACAGCGGTACCTTTCTTAGCTTCTGTGGCAGTACTCCTTCTTGCTTCTCCCAACTGGGGGCATGCCAACCCACAACTGCTGTAGCTTATAAATTGACTATGAATATGCACCCCATTCATTTCCACCTCAAAACCATGACCATGTTGCCCATTTCCTCCATTTAAAAATATTATTCTTATTTACTATAACTAAAATACTCGATACTACTTTGATATATTAACGCTAATTAAAACAGATTAAAAAAATGAACATTTGTAAGATGTTTGAGAAGTATAGCACCATTTTCTATGCATTATTAATATTTTTTTTAAAAGAGCAGAGAAAAAACAAATGTACCTGCGTGCTGCTCTATTATTCATCCCACAGGTGTTTTTTTCCATTCTTTCTGTCACGACAAAAGGCAGATTTTATGTTTTGCATGTCTCATGCTCTTTCACATGTGCAGAGGTGGAGCATAGACAAGGTAACCTTACTGGGTAGTTTTAATGAAAGCTCTTCGACTCAGCTTGTGAACAAAATCCACCTGATGTTCCATCACTGAAACATGCTGGAGATGATGATACTGCACTGCTGAACAAATGGCAAACAGCTAAGCCCAACTATGCTATGGGGCCCCCTAGTGGTCACAGCATATACACCTATCCCGTTTTTTGTGACCATTTCCCAGTATCCTCCTCTCATTACAGTAGGGTTCAACAGATAGCTTTCATGCATAACATAGCAGCGCCATCACCATGTTAAACTTTGAAGATATGTGATCAAAGCACCTCTCTATTAAGCAGAGAGATCTATGGCATTACAACTAACTCAAATGTTTAACTGGTCTCACACAGTAACTGGGAATTCCATCAGTCCAGACATGTCTGGACTATAGCTTCACAAAAATAACAATGAAATATCTCAGAGCCTACTGTAAAAACTGTCTGACAAAAGTGATGGGAAGGTTCCAACACAATAAATATTACAAATATGCTATGCTGCAGATGCAACAAATTCCTCATATACCTTGACAAAATTGTATGTTTCAGCATCCATAAATCGTTTTTGACACCACACATATTTGACGCTGGCCAGCAAAGTCCTGCTAACATTTCTGACCATATTTAACAATTTTGTGACACATGACACATGTCCAGTAATGCCAATTTTCCAGTTATGGAAGTGGTGTGTCCTTTATATAGTGAGACAAAAAGTAAGGGTGAGGAGTTCCGGGAGATGAATAAACATTGTCCATATCCAAAATTCAAGGTAGACAACCAGGAGTTAATACCACCTCAGACAACCTGCTGCTGTTGCTCATTATCAACTGTGGCTGGGAAACCTCCAGGATCAAAACCAAGTGTTTTTTTTTTTTTGAAACCTTAAATCTGCATTAACTGATTTTAGACACTTTAAGTGAGCAAACAAGATGCAAACAAAACATTAACATATGATTACCTTAAAATGTTCCATTTCAGGGTACGGTCACACATCAGCAAATGCAGGCAAGCCTGCCGAGGTGATATTTGCACTGAATGTGGGCGTTGCCCAATGCAACAGACATTAGCTAGCAAGCTAGCTTGCTAAAAAAAATACCACAAAATATGATGTTAATGATACATTTTCCATATTCTTACAAACCATGTCTGTCTCCCAACTTATTGCCCCACATTAGGCACCTCTCATGTGGGGCAGTTTGTATTTTCATGGCCAGTATCATACAATATCAACTGATTGAACATGGCAACAATCCATGTCTCCTCCACACATATGCCTTTGCTATTGGTTGAGGCTGCACCTTTGCGAATCAAACTTCACCACAGTTGAACTCCAGGCGATGTAAAGATGTTTATTTGCTTTGCCAACAAAAGTGAACGTTTTATTTGCCCCTTTGTTTGCATTAAATGGAAGAGAATGGGAGGCAAATGTTTACCAGTGTTAATATCACTCATTGATGACTGTGCCCTTAATTATGGTGAATTTGATAACAAACAGTAGCCTATTTAAACAGAATAATCTTAACATTCATTTGGAGTCATGTGTCTGCTCACCTAACGAATGCAAGTCCAACTTTCACCCTCCTTTTAGCTCTGTTTTGGTCTACACCAACACAGAAAAAAATCTGGTTCTTTAACTGCTAAATGCTCCGCTATGTTCACCTGCTAGTTGCTACCATGTCTTTCTGCAGTTTGGTGCTAGGCAGTCAGAGCTCTTCTCTTAAAGCAGCTGCTTTCCTCTGCTGGAAACAAGGTTGATGGGTGAGTGAACCAAAACAATAAATGTGCAGCCATAAAACCAAAGCAATGCGCTAAAAAGCTCTAAAGTTCCCCATACAGCTGTGAGCAACCGCAGCCTCCAGTAATAGTTATTTGCTGCTTTGTCAGTACAAGTGCCATCTTTCATCATGCATGTAGTTATTTTATCTATTGTTTGTAAAAACATTTATTTTATATATTTATGAGTGCATCTTAAATTTACCATTGGTTGTATTTTACTGCTCATAACCTCTCTACTTCCTTAACTGTTACCAAATTTTAATAGCCTAACCTTACAGTCCAATAGTCAAATATGCTCTAGGATCACAGAGGATGTATGGCCCTGAAGCTGCAGGGTAAGGGAGACGAATCCGAATCACCTGAATATATCTCTCAGAACTTCACTACCTGAAATATGAATCTGATGACAACACCCTGAGGTGGAAGTAAGGCACTTTATCAGTTTACCAGTGTTAAAGGTTCCTCCTCATACCCTCACTTCCTCTGACTGTCTCTGTAGAGGACCTCTCTATTAATCAATAAACTGGCAGCTGATGTCGCAGGCCTCTGATGTCTGATTATTTAAATTCTGTGTGTGATAATTTCAGTCATAGTTGAAAAGGCATCAAATCAGACTTTCATCACAGCTGTGGGTAGTGTAGATTCTCGTCCCTGCATTTTCATCAGAGACCTCATGGCTGAGTTTCTTCTATTGTCAGTACCTGGTCTGAATCTACATAGTGAACCCGTAAGAGCTTTGCTAGTGAGAAGTACAGTGTGGAGAACTGGTGATGGATCTGTTCCTCATCCATCTGCTGCTAAACCTAACCTAAAAAAAAATCTACTGTTGATCTAAGTGACTGAAAGACAAAGTGAAGAGAAACTAAGCATTTTCAAAATGACAGAAGCTGGCAACCAGTGGTGACTTGTTTTGTCTTTGAGTGTCATTTCCATTTGTAAGAATGTTCAATTTGTTGGTCTGGCAACAAATACTGATACTTACCTCTGTGTCCTTTCAACATACGAAAAATTGTGTTACCTACAGATACTGCCTAAGGAAAGCAAACAGACCCTCTGAGGCTGGATGAAAGAAAGGCCCTCCTGTGTGTGGATAAGGATATGGTGGGAAGGGGGTGGTGTGTGCATGTGTGCATGTGTTGGGGGCTGGGGTTGCTGCCATTCATGCATGCACAACTTCTGTTGACATACCCTACTTTTACCATTCAGTCCAGCAACCAATTTGGTTATGTCACAAGAATACAACTGAAATGTATAGAGCATATAAAACTATTGCTTTCATTATCAATTAGTCGGCCAGCTATCTTTTATTGAATAATAATTAAAAGACAGAAAATAGCAAAAGAACAATTTTGCTTGTGGTGTCTGACCAACAATTCATAACCCCATTTTTTTTCAATTTGAAATTTTAATGAGAGTAGCTGGAACTAGTGACTTTTTTGTATACGTTAATCCACTAATTTGTTTAGCTTTATTGATTGTTTTGAAAGTACAAAGTAATGAAACAAGGTCACTTTGAAACACATATCAACACATACTGTGAAAAATGTCGGTCTGTCTCTCCCAAACCCCAAAATTAAGTCATCTAATGTCTTGTTTCGTATTCACACCAAAGGGTTTTAGTTCACCATCATGGGAGAATGTGTAAAGTTGCCAATATCTGAACATAAGAAGCGACAGTAAGAGTAATTTGGGGTACTTTTACAGTACTTTTCTATGAAAAATGACTCAAACTGATTAGTCGACTACTAAAATAGTCACCTATCATTTTAAAAGTCGATTAGTCATCGATTAGTCGACCAATCGTTGCAGCCCTACGTTAAAATCGTTCTGAAATAAATAGACTATAGGCTTTTTTTTTTTTTTTTTTTAATTGCGATTTTTTAATGTTTAATTTTTTTTATACATAATAATCGATGAATTCAACACAGATTTTGCTGAAGAGTCCTTTTCCCCCAAAACTCTTGTTTAATTTAAACACTTGTTAGAGCAGTGTTTCTAAAATGGAGACACACATACCACTGCAGTATTGCAGGGGATATATGACATTTTTTAAAATGTAAATTTAAAAATTTTAGTCATTTATAGCCTAAAAAACTGAAATAATTTTATCACTAAATCATGGAATAGAATAGACTTTGTTGTCATTGTGCTGCAGTGCAAAACAATGAGATGAGGAGGTTACCCTGAGTATACAGTTCAGAAAGATGCAGTTCAATGCAACTACAATCACGTCTGTTACTGCAGGATGACGAAAAATTGGTTTGCCATAAATCAAGTGATGGATTTGAAACTTTTGAAATGTGGCATTTCAGTGTTTTTCAGTAACAAGGTTGTTGATTAGTGAATCAGTCACTGATGCCACAGCACTGTGTTGTACCTCTTTGTAGAGGCTTTTTTTCCCCCCTCCACTAATGTTTTACGTTGGTCAGCGGTATTGTCTGAAAAATATTTCAAAAAGAGTTTGAGAACCTCTGTAGAGGCATAAAACTACCATTCAACATTTCACAAGAAGAGAAAAATCTGACCCAGAGGATCAGCTGCCAGTAAACAACTGTTTATTATCAGAATGTATCAGAGTCTGAAGATGTGTGTGCTATTAACAGTTTTCCATTTTTGCCAGCTGGTCACAGCGGATTTCAACAAGCCATTACTTTAATTTTGTCAATCTAAATAATGCAGTGTCAATTTTCATTTTACGCACGATGCTTTTGTGTGTCGTGATCTCACATTTTCTTTTGATACAAATGGACCTGTGTAGTATCTTAATCACAAGAGTGCCATCATGTGTTGAAAAGCAGTACCACAGCAGCATGTGGTCATTGAACCTGAGCTTTTAAATGTTATTTAAATAAAAAATTTGTATTTTTTAAAAGTTTTCACTTAACAGCA
This sequence comes from Chaetodon striatus, assembly GCA_029783705.1. Lineage (NCBI taxonomy): Eukaryota > Metazoa > Chordata > Actinopteri > Chaetodontiformes > Chaetodontidae > Chaetodon > Chaetodon striatus. The sequence continues at coordinate 20,270,717 of JAPZEB010000003.1, read as the reverse complement.
TCATCTCTGGGAGTTAATATATTTGGCATTAGCTGCATGGGGAAGCTGGAATAAAAAGGGAATGATCTTTCAGCTTAACAGATGTTTGCATCACATCCTCCACTCTGAATACTGGAAATAGGGGATGATGATTAACCCTTGGAAACCTGCAGTGACATCACTTTTCTTGTGCCACTTTCAGACACCTTTCACAAGTATTTAAACCTTTAAACCCTGAGCAAACTTGTGCAATTTCTTTTAGAAAAATAGGGGGGAAAAAGGCAAAGAGTGTTGAGTAAGAAATGTCCCACAAATTGCTAAAATAATAAATAAATAAAATATAAATTATTAATTAAATTTTTTTAAGTACTCTTTACAGGTAATTTCTTGTTTGTTTGGTTTTAAAAAAAAAATTTTCTTTAAACTAATTTTCTTGATCTTAATTTTCTCTTTTTACTAATTTCTCGCAATTTTTTGGAGGGCGTTTTTTCTATCGTTGCTCATTGCATTCTTCCCGTGCTTATGAAAGAAATCAAGCCAATTCGCCCATGTTTCAAAAGGTAAAAGATGAAACAAGACTCTGGGCATAAATGGTATTAGACTGTGATTAATAACACAGGAAACACCGTAGACTGGTTGTCACTTACGCACATGCCTGTCATAATAAATACCTATACGCTGCCAATGATTCAGTCTGCAAGTGATGATTTATTCCACAGATCAATTATGATTCATTACAGTTCATCAAAAAGTTGTCCATGCAACAACTCCCTCATCACACCCATATACTATATATCACTCTAAAAAATACATACACACAAATGACAGACTCATCTCAGTGGTCATATATTATCAATATTATTACGCACAAAATATAAAACTAGCATCTGTCTTTGACATCAATACATAGTGGCTGCAATGATGCTTCTCTTGCACAAAATGTTTTGCACGCTTATATACACAGAGCAGTTCCTATGCAGCGCATAGTCACCGTACATTTCTCTTGTTATGATATTGCATAATAAATATCATCTGTCTTTTAAGACTTGCTATGACTTAGACACGTGTGCTGGCGGAGGAAAGACTCAGTTAAGACAGAATAAATTAAACCTTGAGGAGTGAGTGCATGAAATGACGACAAACAGTCAAGGGTGTGAAACGTGACCTCCTCGAAGGGCTACTGTGCGTGTGTGTGTGTCTGTGTGTGCGTGGGCACTCGTGTCTGTAAATGTGATTATGTCATTAACAGAAGAAGTCGCCTCGTAGACCCTGAGATAGCTGTCTGTCACCGACGATGTACATGTGGAGTTACGAATGGAAGAAGTTTGGCTCTTACGGCGGCTGTCAGTCAGGCTTTGTTAAAACAGCTCAAGCAGGAAAAGGGTTGAGCCCTGCTACTTCCATGAAACACTGCCAACATAAAGACATAACAACTGTGTGATAAAATCACGGCGAAGTAGTTTATATTGTTCACGGATTCCTTAACCATAAATTCTGAAGTTGTAATCGTGACCTCTGCACCTCCTCGTGGAGTTTAACACAAACTTCTAGCAGGTACTGCATTCCTGTTTTCTAATGAAAAACCAAAACTATCCAAGAGCCTGAAATCCTCTACCTAGTACAAGATGGAAACCGGACAGATGACACAACACCCATTATCTCAAAAACCTTGTGCAGTTTGACCACGTCATACTTATCTCTAACCGGTTATCAGGGTCTAAGACGCTGGTTACACAGTAGCCATTTTGGAAGTAGAGCGGCAGTACATGACGGTGGGTTATATAAAACTCTATGTCGCACAGTTAGAAGTTGGTACCCCTGTGGAGAGGGTTGGTGGGATCTCAGCTGATTTGTGTGCTTCAGCATCAGCTCTGTTTTAAAGTAATAACCCACTTTACATTTCCTCCACTGCGCTGAAGACTCCTGTTTGGTTTCTGTATATTTTTTTCATAGGGAACCCCCTCGGAGTTAAACTCATCTGCCTCGAGCAGCGACACCTGTTTCACACTATGACGGTCATCAAGCTATGACGCAAATGTCTCCCACTTTGTGCTTCACACGTCTTCATTAATCAGCCTGTAATCGGGCTCGTTTCGGGTTGAGTCGGCCTGACGACTGCTTCAGCGAGCAGTGACACCGACTTCAGATTATCTGTACAAATTCTCCATCATTCGCTGTCTTTCATTCTCTGTTTTGCTCCTCTGCTTTGGTTACTTCTCCTCCTGTTTTCTCTCTCTGTCCTCGTTCACCTCTGTTTCTCTCACTGGGCTCTCGCTCTCAGTGTTGCAAGAGGAAGTTGGTTGCCATGTTGATGTCGTTGTTTGAAGCTCTGAGGGCCTCAAGGGCATCAATCCTGGAAAAGCCCATTTCCACCAACCGCGCAACCTGAGGGACAAAAAAAAAAAACACCAGCTAGGACAGCAGACAAATCATCACCTGGGAGTGTTGCATAATGCTGCCCTGCACAAAGTGAAGTGTGGGTGGGCCAGAGAGTGTTATGGTGAACAAGAGTTCGCAGTCTGTCAGTCTGAGAAGATTTTGAGTCATCCTGGTCATAAAATATGTGAAAGAATATCAAGAAATTACTAACTACACCAAGATACGCCAACACTACATTAAATGACATTGAACAAAGGAAACGTGTACCCCCTTTCCACCAAAATGAGCACATGTAAGCAGGTTTTTGCTGCTAACAAACCTGCTAACAATAGGTGATAGACTCCTTTTCCATTGCCAGTAGATGAGTATTCCTTTCTGCTTTTTGTTTTTCACCGGTTTGTGTTTGATGTCTCAAATGCTCCAGAAAACTGGTTAGTAAACAGCAGAAAGCAGCATGGAGGCCAGTGGGAAAAAATGTTAAGCCCAGTTCAGACCAAAGACTGGCAACGAAACCAAACTACTTCTATTTTAGAACATCGTAGAGAAAAGCTGCAGCAGTGTAAACTTGTGGTCTGAGCTCTACTCAAGCTGGCTGATGCCGTCACCTGCAACTCAGCTGGTCAAATTGCAGGCGGCTGGTTTTAGAACGTATGGCACGTCACCTGTTTCGACATTGGCGTGTTAGCTTGCTGTGGCAGGTGCTCGATCCCCACTGAGCCCTCGGTCGGTGTGTCGCTGCTGCTGCTCGCTGTAAGTGCTTATGCCCCCACACACATACATTCTCATTGAAAGATTAATTAGTGCTGGTTACTTATATTATTGTGGCGTATTTATCATGAATACTGTCCATCTGATGCTCCTTTTGTTTCTGTTTTTCGCCGTGTCATCACTACTACAAATGCAGCTGTAGCCATTATCTCACTATCACTATCTTCAATCATATTTCAAGAAGCTACAAAAATTTTTTTCAGCCACAAAATAAGTCTGAAAAGCTGGAAATCAGAAGGGAAGTACAGAGAGTTGTTGCATAGAGATGATACACCATCTCATCTAGTTGCATTGGTGTGAACTGGCAGGTTTTACAACACTGCAG
>JAPZEB010000003.1:20248964-20267166 GCA_029783705.1 Chaetodon striatus | reverse complement strand
TTTCAAGAAGCTACAAATTAGATTCAGCCACAAAATAAGTCTGAAAAGCTGGAAATTAGAAGGGAAGTACAGAGTGTTGTTGCATAGAGATGATACACCATCTCATCTAGTTGCATTGGTGTGAACTGGCAGGTTTTACAACACTGCAGAATGACGCATTGCAAGTAGTTGCCTGTTTCAGCTCATCTCGTCACAAATCTTTGGTCTGAACTGGGCTTTACAGCCATTACTTCTTTTTTATATCTGTTACTAATTTCATCTCTCTCTTTCAAACTCAGTGCTGACTGATTTAGAGCGGTGTCTGAGCGTTGCTTGGATGGAGACAGACAGAATTCGTGGTGGCACGTCCCTGTACCATGCCATAAAATGGGCAATCATTAGCGTGTCCACCTGGGGGTCATATTTCATCACTGACAATCAGAGCCTGGAGCCGATAAATATCCATGACTACTGCGCAGTCATTTGCCTCAAGAGTGAATGCAGATTGTAGCCTTTCCACGAAAGACAAAAGCCAGATGTTAGTGGGTATGTTAGAGGGTGTAAGTGGCTTTTGTCCAGTGGGAAAGGAGCTAAACACAGAAACACACCAACACCCACCTGCTCCTCTGCGACAGGAGAGTTGTCCAACAGAGGCGACTGTGTGGATGGGTGCGATTGAGCCTGGGGGCGGGGCTGCATTGGAGGTCGGTTCTGCCCTCTGTGTCTCAGTGAGGGGAACAACCTGGTCCACTGTAACAACCCAGACTAAACAAACACACACACACCGAGGCAAAATCAAGTACTTTATGTAGAAACTGTACAGACAGTACAACTGCAATCAAGTTCCAACACTGTGTTTATTTGTGGAGGGCTCTGTGTGTGAATCAATGCTACAATAAGTCTGTGTGTGTGTCTCCTACCTGTTGCTGTTGTCTGGCGTTCCTCCTGGACTCATTGTATTGAGCCAGCAGTAGCTGCTGGTCGAGCATGTCCATCCTCTGCTGCCTCTGGATGTCCAGAGTGGCACCCATCCCCAGGGGTGTCTCACTGCTCGGCTGCGAGCCTAAATGACCACAAATGTTGATAACACATTAATAAGCAGCCACAAAAACATGTAATACTGTGTAAAAGACGTGTACATCAATTGTTAAAGTTGTTCACAGGTTTCAAGATATGCATCTGCTGCCTTGTGAATAGACAAAATCACTGTGACGTCACGCTAACGACAACAAACACTTCCGTTTAAGATATATAGTTAAACAAGGTGGTCTGACCTATCTGACTTTTCTGCTATTCTTATTTTATGTACCGTGTTGCCTTCCTAGTGTCTTTGATAAACCAAATGTACCGGCACAGAAGCTAAACAGTGTACTGCTGTGGACAGGGGCTGCAGCAAAATGTTTTCAAAATGACCTACCTAATAAAGTCAGTATCAGTTTAAGTGATTGCCATATTTGGAATATTATCTCCGCCATACCTTATACACTAACCAATCAAAGCAGTGGAAAACCCGCAACTCCCATGTTCTGCGAAGTTAAATTACTGTTTTTGTCAATGGAGTCTGGTGGCTTTAAAATAGCTTCACTTCCCTGTCGGAAAAGGCATTAATATTTTACTGGATATTGATGTCCTACATTTTGGACATAAAAACATAGCAGTAACCAGTAGGGTTTTTTTTTTTGCAATTGTCAAATAATATCCTTTCTGCTGATGAATGGTGAATGGAACAAGAGGCTTACCTTAGCCTAATTATAAGCATAACAAACCTTATTTTTACTTTTCCTCCATTTTATTAATGGAAAAGAAAATTTTCAAATCTAAAGAAAAATAGAGCATGTGTTAAACTCCTAAGTCATTCTGCATCATAGCACTGCTGGGAGGCCTAAAATGTACACATACTAATATTCCTTAATTAAACAGAGACAGACAATGACTCCATGTCAGGCCGTGCAACGCTGGTCGCTGTGCAAAAGGATTTACACAGGATTTGTGTATGTGATTACTAACGGTTGGACTCACTTGAGAAGACGGGCTCCAGAATATACCGTCCAATACAAGACACCCAGGCGGGTACAAAGAGGAGCTTCTGTAACCACAGAATGTTGGAGTGGTACAGTCCGCCTGAGATCTGAAAGATGCATTGATAAAATAAAATTTGAAATAGGTATATAGGCAAGGCAAGTTTATTCATACAGCACCATTCAGACACAAGGCAACTCAAAGTGCTTTAAATACATAAAGACATATAAATAATATATATAATAATATAGTATTGAAGTCAAAGCAAAACCTGTATTAAGTTATATTACAATGAATTAAATTACTTATGTAAAATGACAGCTCACAGCCTACAGCAAATTAACACCAAACTGCATCTTTGCAAAAAGTTTGAGCCACTAAAAGCTTATTATTTGGATTTTATGGCCCACACATATGCTGAGTGCAACTTCAACAATCACCCCATTTACCTCCAACTGGTCATAAATCATACACTGCAGTTTTAAATACCGACACACTTCCTGGATACACAGTAAATAAAGCCGAGACTTTGGCTACTCACCAGTCCACTAAGTGCAAGGAGCCACATGAAGGGGCTCGAAGTCAACAGCTGAACCACAGAACGAGGAGAGAGGAAGACAGAAACAATGAGGATCAAACTGGCTAGTACTCTCAAGAATTCACGAAAAGAAAGAAACACAGATACACACTTCCTCATACTAGTAAAACATGGGCTTACCTGCAAGCCTACTATGTAGACCAGAGACTTGTTGGTGATGTGGATGTGACCCAGGACTTGGGTGACCGGCATCCTGGGGATCAACCGGTAGAAAGGCACGAACAGAGAGAAGACTGGAGCGAGCCTGTGAGCAGAGGAGGGGAAAAATCAAGAGGATGGGCAGGAAAAGAGACACAGATAGAATTTAAAATATCAAAAATATCAACATTTTGAACCTGAAGGTCAAACTTGTCAGTGCAATTACTAAATTTTGTTTTTTACAAATCACTGAAATGGCTATTCACCAGACATGACCATAAAAATAAATGATATTTAGCAGTACTATAATAGTAATAATATAATATTTCAGGCAAACTGGGAAAGATAATTAGGCTTTTTACTTTTTATTTTACCATCTCACTTCTTTAAATAACGACTAAATCTTTATATTTGACCAACTTTGTCAAGCTATTTTATTTTCCTCCTTTTGTAGAGGTGGACTGAATGCTGCTGTCACAGTCCACCACCATCTAAATACCGTATACTCAATTATAATACAGGCAGGGGATTAAGAAATGAAGAAAATGGATACTGCCCGAGGCTTACATGGCGATATGTGGAGGTGAAAAATGAAGATTTTCTACTTAAGTGAAACATGGTTTGTGCATTGCTCTCACACATCATAAACCTAAATGCCAGGGCATTCATATTTTTATTGCAGGATCCTCAGTGTCCATAAAAGTGAAAAGCTTGGCATGCACTACTCACAGTCCTGCAGGCAGTTCCTCCACCTCGTAGTCAAACAGAAACTGGAAAGCCTGAGCCAGCAGGAAGTCCATCAGCGCAGAGAGACACCAAGTTCCCAACAGGAAGGACTAGAATTAAAAAGAACAACATATATGACGGTTGGAACAACGCGGGCATGGCAAACAAGGCTCATCCTTGTCTATAACCATTTCACTACATTTTCACAAACACAAAGTCAGCGTCAAACGGTGGTTACACAGCGATAAGTGAGAACTGCTTTGTGCCAGATGAGGAAGTTGTGTGTGCTCTTCCCTAAAAGATGTTAAACAGGTGATTCTGACTTACGACCATACTTAAAATCCTCATACAAAACATTTTGCTTTTGTTTACAAAGGATTTAGATTTGGGAGAATCTAGTTCAGCTAAAAATATCAGCAAGTTTAATTAATTTGAGATCTACGTAATCATCTGTCAGTGGTTTTGGTACTTACGGCAAACTTCCTGGTGCCAAACCTCCTCTCAAAGATTCGGAAGTTGTAGATGAGCAGGCTGCTGCAGAAGGAGTCCTTCACATCTAGACAGACCAGCCTGCCGCACAACAACCTCCACACCTACAACACGAGGGAAAGCAGGGTTATACACATACACCTCACGTCCAGGGGAAGGCTGATGCCTTCGCTGAGTAACACAGCATACACCTGTCACATATCTGATCCACCAAAAAACACCAAACTTCAAATCATTTTGAAAACAGTTTGACAACAAAATATTAAGTCAAGGTCCACTTACTGTCCTTTTTAACTGCGTCATGTGACCACAGTGTGGTACTGAAGTCACGCAATATCAGGTGGTTTTATAGGGGGGGTGAAAGTGTAATCCCTGTCTGTTAAAAAAAATCAGGGGCCGTATTCACAAACATTCTGAGATTACTCTCAGAGAGCTCCTAACTTGGCCTGACAAACTCTAGCAAGGAGTCCTAGCTTAGGAGTGATTCAGGAAAATTTGCAGCAACTCTGAGCAAGGACAGGACAGAAACTTTAACCTCAGCCAGAAAGTGTGGTTGCCCTGCTGCTAAGTATGATGCATTCTTTCAACGGTGTGATTAGTTTCCTTTTTGTGAGCCTGCAAGATGTGGAGACTCAGTGGAAACTAAACGAGCTGCGTCATAACATGAGACCATAAAAGCGCTGTAATTGTTTGTGTGATCACCCTGCTGATGGAAGGTTGAGACAGACCCCAGTCATCATCGCCGCACTGTAACATTTTTTCAGTTGCTAAATATGTCAGCGTTGCGATCACTTTATTTCAGGGGTTATAATGTAACAGCATTGGTTTGGGAATGTCTCTCTAATGAGATCGACCACAAACATCCCTGCACTATCTAATCTGTACCGTTTTATTAACTCACTGTAATTCACGTTATTTCTCCTACCTCTTTGCCTTTCCATTTTCTCCTCTGCTTAAGAAACTCTCAAGCCTCTTAAAACTCCTCCTCTCTACTCCTCACAGTTTTTCCTTAGGAGCCCAAGGACCATAGGAGCTCTGTTAAGGGCTCAGATGCTTTGCAAACAGCTTTTATCTTTACCAGAAACTAGTCTTAACTGTAAGGGGAAATTCTCAGACAATGTCATAACTTTAAAAATTTTCTCTAAATTTCGTCACTAGGAGCAACACTGTAGTAGGAAGCATTGTGAAACGCCCCCAGATGTGAATGGGCTTGATCTTTCTCCAGCCATTCACTCTCATCTGTTCATGACCTTTGACTCCTTCCCCAGTTGATGCTATCACCAGTTTGTATCACAAACAACTGATGTTGTCAGTTTCTTGTGTTGTCCAGGGTCTTTGTAATCTCACACATGCAGTTCACATTAAATTGCATCAATTTGTTAAGGCACAACTAAGCTGAAGTGAATCTTGGCGTTTTCAAAAACTCTTGTCCTGATTAGGGTTGCAACGGTAGGAGATTTTCACAGTATAATTGGCATCTGAGGAAATATCGCAGTTTCACAGAAGTGCAGAATTATTATCAGTCAGAATGACCCTTAAATGAATGAAAACAGAGGGGATATTTTTGGATTAACAAACATTTTATTCCTCTAATTCAAACTTAAAACCATTTTTTAAATGGAAGTATGTGTAAAAAGTTTCCCCTCTTAAAATAAATACAATAAAGGTCACATTCTTGTCCAGTGGCATTGTTTTTTCAATACCGCAGATAACCAAATGTACACAGTATGTACACAGTATATCACTGCAACTATAGTCCTGATGATGATTAATGTCTCTCCATGGTAAACAATGTGTGTTAAGAGTGTGGCACCCAGAGACACACACTATCTGGAGATACTGGGTGCTGTTGTCACCTCTGTGTCTTCCTTACTAAAACATGGACAGCTGCTGGAGACATACCTGGTGCTGCTGTGTGACAGCCTGCAGGTTGTACATGAACAATTCTTGGTACTGTGGCAGCAGGGTGAGCATCACAGTCAGCCCATTGAGAACCAGTAGGAGGCCTTTGGACAGAGGAGCCTTGTCTATGGGGAACACACACACAGTTACAACGGGAAAGTGACGCTGTCGTCTTCTTCAGCAGGCAGCTTTGCATATGTGACGGTGTCATAGGCAAAAGTTTTGTCGATGGAGGACACAGAGACGGCTCGTTTGTATATGGAGGCAGGGCAGACACAGCAACGTTACCATGAATTAGCTTGATGTTTAGCTAGTCAGAAGACACCCTTTCTACTTATTCCGTTTATATTTATTAACGCTGACATATTAGCTGAGCTGACTGTCTAAATGTAGAAGCAACACACAGGCTGTTAATTAACTAAACGCAGGTGTATCTGGTAGAAACTGCCCCGGGTAAATGAATGACAGCACAATGCTAACGTCCGTCGGCTAAGCTAGCTGTTGCCGCTGTAACTGACAGGGGGAAGCGGTGAGAGGACTGCCACAACCCGGCAGTCGCTTAACGGCGGATCCGGGGTACTTACACAGGCCCCGGGAGCCGGTGGTGGTAAACATGGTGTCCAGGTGATTTACGGAATCCAGACGATGGCCGTTAATCCAAAGGCAGCGGGAAACTAACAGTAACACACCGAAATAAAGTTGGAGAAAGGGTCCATGCTGTGACTGTGAACAGAATGAGACAAGAGGAAGGGGATCTGCTACCGGAGCCCGAGGAGACCAAAAAGTCAGAGTTCGCGGTCCGCTGACATTATAGTGTGCTGGACTGTAGAGGGCGCTGTTGTTCCACGTTAAAGACGACGTGAAGCTCACTCGACAATTTTACTGATAACCTTATTATAAACAACGTATTTCCATGAAGGTGTCTGATACTTTAATGCTGAGGGAACAGCAGATATTTAGGAATATCGATAAGTTATTTCTGTGATAAATTTCTAAAGGAATGCAACTAAATAATAAAACCACTTCCATTTAATTTATCACATTATTTTACTGATAAAAGTAATTATACGCTCATTTAAGCTGATGAATACGATTAAAAAAGGGAAAATTAATTTTAGTCTGCAGTGCTATTACTACGACTACTTCCACCAATAATAATATCAACAACAATTACAATAATAATGATAATAATTATTTTAATAATGATAAGCAAAGTAGCAACAAAACAAAACAGCAAACAAATAAAAACAAAATATAAATTAAAAAAAAAAAAATCAAGTCACAGTAAAAAATAGATAAACATGCCCATAAAATAAATAAATAAAATAAAATATTAAATTAAATTAGATTAAATTAAATTAAAAAAAAATAATAATAAAATTTACATTTTTTTGGGTTGTAACCATGTGATTTGATACACTTGTTGTAAGTCACTTTAGATAAAAGCATCAGTTAAGTAGTTCATGTGTAATATAATGTAATACTACCACTATGATAATAATGTATTTCAAAGCAGGGAGCAAAACAAGCAAACAAACTAAATAAAAAATGGAAAAATGAAGTCAAAGGAAAATGATAAAAACATATCAGAAACAGATTAAAAGAAGCTCAAGAAAAAAATATATATCAAAAGGTAGGAGAGCATCTTGTCTCAAATAAACCTGTAAAAAGGTTTTTGGCAGATCAAGGTCCCACACAGCAGCGTGAGCAGGGTCATCTCCATCTATAGCCATCGTGATCACTAAGAGGTCCGTACCCCCAGGTTGAGAACCACTGATCTAACTCCCGCAGCACCCCTGCAGCTGGGATTTAGTGTCTTGCTCACAGGCATTTCAGCAGGGATGCTGCAGCCAGATGATCCTCCTGATGAAGGGCAGTCTCCTTACCCACGATGCCACCCTGCTGTTATCTGATGCACCTCAGACAGGGTATTCTCAGGCCCTGAAGCACTGGCCTAATAATGTTTAATCTTTTCCATTTATGACCATTTGCACAGTGTGTAATATGTGTCCATGGGTTAGATATGCATGGAAGCAGCAGACAGGGAGTGTTTCATGTCTTGAAGCCATGTGGTCAGCTTTCTGACAGAGAGGTAACAGTGTTAATTATCCTCGGGGCCTTGAGCAGGATGTGACTGCACAAAGTCCAGATTAATGGCTTTTTCTTATGGTCCTCTTGGCCTTATGCGCACAGAGTCATATCTTGTCAAGGTCCAGACTTCCTTTGCAGAGGCCCGGCTTTGTCTTGCACTACAGGCTGCCAGTTTTCCTCACATCAAACTGTGTGTATACCTTCATGCCTGGCTGTGATTGCTTCTGAGCCAATTGATCCAATGCTTATGTTACGTCCAAGTACATTTGAAAAGATATGGCGAACAGCTGTCTAATAGTGTTGCATTTCCCCATCATCCACAGATGCAGTGCGCGTGTTAGTTCCCATTGGTTAGTTCCCACCCATTAGGTCTATTTGGCTGCTTGTGGTCAGATGTGACTGCAAAGCAGAGCTCAGGAACAGCTTGCTAATTGTGTTTCAGACCTTCTCTGTCACTGATGTAGGAGTGAGGTCTAAAAAGGTTGCTTTGCCCCTGTTCTCAATCAAAGATAATCAGATTAAACAGCGCAGAGATGTGCGTATGTGTATGTGTGTGTTTGTGTGTGCTTACCAATAAAGAGACTCCAGATTTGGAGACAGCCTTGACTCCTGCTGTTTGCTTTGTTCATTAAGAGGAGATGAGCAGATGGTTTGCTGGTCTGTTGTGCAGTACACACACGCGGGCACCACACACACACTCACACACACACACACAAGCAGAAACGCACACACGCACATGCAAATGCACGTACACACATGCATGCTCGGTCCTGTCACCTTAGCTTTATCCTCCATTTATCTTTTCCATTACACATCTCTCGGCAGGACAATGCGACTCGGTGAATTGTGAGGGATGTGTGTGTGTGTGTGTGTGTGTGTGTGAGAGAGATACAAGGGAGCGTGAAAGAGTAGAGCGGTGCTGAATGAAGTCACAAACCTTTTTAGTCAAGACAGCCTCTGAGGTGGTCATCTGAAAAGCTGATGACTCATTCACACATTCATTTATGTGACTCATTGCTATTCACTTGTCAGCCACTCTGTATTCAGGAAGAATTGCTTGTAACAGAGGTATTGTTTTAGTCCTGCATCACAGCTTATCTGCCCGTGTCCAGGAAATGGCACACCGCACATTTACACAAGGTTGCATGAGCAAAATCTGGCCTACTTCAAGGATTTTTTTTTTGGGGGGCACAACAAATGGGTTCAGAACAATGTGAGATGTTATTACTTTAGAAAACTTACTATCACTTGCCAATTAGGATCCTGAGCATCCACCGAGGAGGAAATTATCTGCTTCAAATATTCCCAAACAATCAGAGTTCAACAGCATTTGTGATCCTCGACCCCTTACGTAATTTATTACATATTCATTCATTAGCCCTCTGCTTCAGTCGAGGAACTCTTGGTATAGTTTTGCACGTCTCCAGCCACACACTTTTTGCTTTCCTTGCCCTGAAACACCCCTGATTTCAGATGATGATGCCTTTACACATGCAGAAATACTTATTAGAAATTAAAAGTTGAGGCACAATTGATTTATATTACCAGACATTTTTAGGGTTGCAATCCAAAATGAATCAGAAATATTATTCATTAGTTTAATTAGATATAGTTCAATCTCCTGCAGTGCTAATATTTGGCCGGCGAAGACGGTACAAAAAAAAAGCACAGCAAAAATGTTGGTTCTTTTTTAACATAATTATTTTTCTTGTGATATTGAGGATGAAGTTCTTTCCTTGTTTTACTGTCCTGTCTGCAAAGACATGGAGTATGTGCGTTTTAGTAACATGACAGTCATTTATGTGGATTTATTTAGTCAAAAACTTAAGTTGTGTTCCAGAAATTTAATCTTTTCTGTAGTAGATGTTAGCAGGAGAGAAGGCCAAATATATTTGTTTCAGTCCGAGCTGAATGTTTGACCACTGCGGCTGTGCTTTCGGTGTCTTTTAAACCCATTAGGGTTGGGCACTTTCTGTGCATGACACAAAATAAATAAATAAATAAAGAAATCAATTAATCAAAATTATCTTTCCACACATTTACCAAATTGCTCTCGACCCAAGTTGAGCCTGTAAAGTCTCTCGCCCTCCTCTTCATCCTGAGACAGAAACGTGATGAAAAAAACAGAGTGCAGCCACAGAGAGTGCATCGTCATCATGTTTCACCAAAGGACAGCTTACATGTGACCCTGCTCACCACCTTCCTGTCGTTCTGTCAATACTTACGTGTATGTTTTTGAAGATGGTGCAAGAATCAATGTCACATCACTTCCCACACCCTTGCATGTGTAAAGACACTGCAAGCACAGGGACCCTCCCTTCCTCTACACACAGAGCGAGTCTCAAGGGTTTACTGTACCACTACATTATAATAGAAATCCACGTTTCAGATAGGTGTAATATATCTGAGATCTTGTCACACACTTTTAAAATAAAGGAAGAAGCACTGACACAATTTAATAAAAAGGATTTGTATTGTTTGTATTGTCAAACTGCACTACTGCATAACATACACAATACAGGTCATGTACTGACTGTACAACATGCCATTATGTTTTTGTGATAATAATAATAACAAAAATGATGACTATATATATGTACACAACTCTGTTACAAGTTATATTCATCACTTGTGTCCAGATTAACAGCACTGACAAAAAAACAACTATGGTCATCTTCATCTAGGATCTAAAAAACCTTGATTGAAAGAAACACAGTCAAACACATCATCAGAATAAAGTACTGTTCCCACTACGGCCGAGATTCTGTGATAAATGCAATAAATTAAACAAGAGGGCAATGGGAAAGTTCAAATGTCACCCTTGAGATGGAGGGGGGGTCCTCTGGAGGAGGCGGAGATGTGTATCTCAGATGCAACCGCGCGACCCAGCATGCCTGTCGATTGTATTTCTCAGAAATGAGGAATCTTCGTCACTCTGTTCTTCCATTCGTCCGTCCATTCATCCTCCCGTCTCGTCTTCAGTACATCCCAGTGGTCTGCAGGAACACTCGGCCCTCTGAAATCCAGAAAGAAATCCAGTCTAATGAAACACAACCATAATTTATAAGTTGTAATGAATTTAGATCCTTTAGGTAACAGTACGAGGACAAATGCTGCGCGTTATAAATTCATTCATATAAATATTGAACAAGGTCCCATAAAACCCTGACCAAAGATCATTAATAAAAGATCATTATTAAGTAAGGCTCCGTTGAAAGTGTTTTTCGGCCCCTGATCCCTGTTTTTGGCGATAAAACTTCCTGGCACAAAGGAACCACATCCTGCCCTGCTGCCTGACAGACAATTCCCCTTTAAATGATTTATTACTGGGTGTTAATTATGCAAATGATGTCCAAACAAACTCGTCACGAGGACAATTAAGACAGCCGTTAATTAGTGGCCAGTTCTCTTCTTGCTTCACTGACATTCAATTAAAAATTGGCTTTGAACAAGCACGCTGTCTGGTACGGCGGTCCTGGCACGGCGCGGAGCAGAGGTGGGCTGGAACCATGCACTCTTTTGATGAGGCCGGGCTAGAGATCACGGCCATTTCTTTTTCTGTCTATTTAAGACGTTACATGTGGGATTTTCTCATTAATCTATCCCTGTGAAGACAATAATGTTGGCAAAATAAATATATTAAACGCCCATCTCCATTAAAATGGTAGCCCCAGTGAACTGCCTCATGCTTCATTTAATTTTGTTCAACTTCTCAGGAGCGGTCTCTCTGTGAAATCTTTGAAAACCCTTCCAGTCGACCGGTCAGTTAAGCATCAAAAGCAGTGAGTGATAATGAAATCTGTTGTCCCTGCTCAGTTGATAGGAGCTAAATAAATCCCCAGCAGCAGGTATATCACTGTTTATTCCACAGTTCTTACACTGAAATGGCATTTTGTAGTCAGTCAATTTACCTCTGTTAATAAGTGAACGATTCCCACACACTTGGTGCAGCGCATTTACAAATGTTGACACGCGAATCTTTGCTTTTTTACCCGCACTTAAAAGATCACGCAGCTCATTTCATAGAGAAAGGAATAAAAATATAATCTGATATTTCACAACTCTATAATAAGGTTGTTTGTCTTCATTTCCTTTGGTGACAGAGCATTTCAGCCATGACAGCATTTTTTCTACTTCACTCTTTTCTGTCTAATAATTGCACAACGACACCGTTTTTACTCATCCGAATATGAAGCTTGTTTTTGCTCCACCCTGAGGAAGCAGTGTTTGTCATCCGGACACCTGTACCTTGTACTGTCGCCTTGGTGTCCAGCCTGTTGTCATCGTGACTGCTCCCATCCACGTCCTGGGTCACGGATTCTGTGTGAGGAGGGGCCGCCGATGATTGATGGCCTGTAGTTTGGTCATTAATTAATAAAGACACTTAATTAGAGGCAAATGAACAGTCGGGGCCGTGTTGCACCGAAGGCTTGGTGACATTTAATATGAAAATGAGAATTACAAAACTTAAAGCTCTCACAAAAAAAAAACATGACAAATTTATGATAGTGTCAGAAGGGTTGCTGTGTTCGTACCTGTGTGTGTGTTGGCGGTGTGCAGCAGGGTGTGCTCGGCCTGATCACGCAGTTTGACCTCCTCCTCCAAGGCCTCCTGTAGTCTCCTCTTACTCCTCTTTTCCTTCTTCAGGCGCTTCTGGATCAGAACTGGAGAGAGAAGAAGGACAGAGGATCACAAAGGATGTTCTGATACCATTCATCCTTTCCCGATACCAATTCCGATACGTGAACTTGTGTATCATCTGATACAGAGTACCAAGCTGATACCAGCGTTGTAAAATAAAGAACTAATTCTGTCAAAATAATGCGTTAATTTCAATGAATTAATCACAGAAAAAATAACGTGTTAAGAAAATTAAAGCTGATTAATCACGTTCCATGGTGGCCTTTGACCCTGTGCGTAACTGAAGGCCACAGTGGCTTTGCCACATGATGGAGGCAGACGAGACGACGCTGCTTGGCCCCATTAATGGAATATTTACATTTTAACATTTAAAAAAGATGGAACTGCTGATATGAGCACCGCTCTCTGTTATTCCTGCAGTAAGGAATTCTTCAAGGAAATATTCAAGCCTGAAAAATCACCTCAACACAAAGCATTTAGCAGCGAACCCAGAAGTCTGAGCTAGCACAGCCTCTGATGCTAGCGCGAGCAGCCAGCCTCATCAAGCCACGCACAACCAGGCGTTCAGACGCAAACTCTGTAAGTCTACTGTGCCTGACTAACTAGCTCCCTTACAAAATGGACTGCAGACCGGTTTTGGTGTTAGAGGACAGGGGGACAATTGTGTCCAAAATCCAGCAGCTTTACTACGACACATCTCCCAAAATTAATTTGAATTGACCCTTTTAAAATACTTTCACAGCAACAGTTGACGTATGTGATTAATTCAAAGCATGTAATTAATTAGATTATTTTTTAAATTGCTTGACAGCCCTAAAAAAATTAAGAAAATTAACAGCTGTATACAGCTAACTGTATGGATGTGAAATAATTGCTATTATAGTTGTGTGGCATGGCCCAGGTTAAACCGTTTGTCAAACATGGAAAAGTACACGCACAGAATTAATACCATTGTATTGTCATTTAATATCTAATTGACATTACGCTAACGGCTAATGTGACACTATCTTCTTTGCTGCTCTAAAACATGAGTTGCACAACTTCCTGTGCAGGCTACTGTTTCAGAGCGAAGAAGGATTGATTTCCAGGAAAACTGCCATTTTATCTGAGTGTGAAACTACTTTAAAATTTTATAATAAATTACCTGGTCCTTATACCCGATACCCGATCCGGCATTTTAGGCAGCACAGAGGCATTTTCAATACTGGTATTGGTATTAGAGCAACTCTAGTAAATCATATTATTCGTATGCTTCTATTATTTTTACAGTTGTCATAATTTGTATCTATTGATGTAGGGATTTGTTTCTGCTTCCTGATCATCACAGATCTTTGCATCAAGAGATGTAAAGGACTTTGAAGATATTGTGAGCTTGTTGTGGTTTCAATGAGATTTTAACTTTAGATTATAGTCGTTAAATGAGGCAGATATGCTCCTTGCTTACAGTTTACTAATACTGTGCATGATCTTAAATTGGCTGCATTCACAGGGGATGTTTGACAGGTTCGTCACAGGAGAGTTGTCAGTGTTTAGATGTAAAAATCAACACCATGCCAGTGTACAGAGAAAATGTAACACGGATGTATAGTCGCTCCGGATGAGGGTAAACAACACTCCAATCAACACTTGCCAACTGGAATAAGTTCCAGGTATAAATCTTAAATACACACTGAGAGTTTATTCTGCTGTTTCTGTAACGTCTACTTGATTATGCTCTCTATGATAGTGTTCGTGATGCACAATGTGGTGCGGTCTACCTCTGTTTTTCTGCTCCATACTAAGCTGTCTCTCCAAGGTCTCTCTGAGCTCCCTCTCTCGGACCAGCTCCATCTTCAGCTCCGTCCTCTCCATCTGGTCCTGCTTCTCCTGCGCCCGGGCGTTCTCTATGGCGACCCTCAGCAGACCCTGCTTGGAGACACACAGGCACACATCAACAGGTTACACGCTGATCGGAAAACCAGGAGAGAAGTCTTCAAAAAACTTCACGGAGAGGAGCCTTACTCGAGCTAATCCTGAGAAAATATATCTGTTTTATATGACTTTAACAAAGGCAGTTTGCTTTTAAACTTTCAAGATTAAGATCATTTTAAAAGAGCACCTCACTGTAAAAGTAGAAAGATCACAAAGAATGCGGCTCTTCCTCAGGCAATGTTTTGGTCTAATGTTTTACTCAGGTGTATAATTCCTGGATTTACTCAGGCAGGAAAAGAAAAAAAAATAATTAAATCGCATTTTAACCTCATGAAAGTCAATGCTGATCTTTTAACTACATGCTAACTGCCGTCACATCAGGGTCAGACGAGGTTAAAAACATGCCTTTTTTTCTTCCTGAGAAAACCCAGCCCGTGAGTGCTTTCATTGTGACTCTGCTGTAACAAAGACATGTAAAATCTGAGAAGCAGGTCAGCACACGCCCATGCCAATTACTGCACATCCTAAATGTCTGCCTCGTCTGCTATTTACCATTTCAGGAAATCCCAAAGAGTGGCTCATCTCCCTTCCTATTCATCTCAGAGTATAATAATAATAAAGCCCCGGCAGAGCCTCACCTGGATGTTCGTGAGCAGGGTCTCTATGGAGGACAAGCCTTCCGGGAAGATGAAGGGAGTGTGGTGGAGACCTGCTGGGAGCTTCTGTCCCGCGGGGTAAGATACCCTCTCACAGCCTGACGGGGGTTTGTGGTAGACTTGTCTATCACAGCTCTCCCTGGTTGTCTGAGTGGCCATGGAGCTGTTATCTGGAGGGGCAGAGAGACATTTTGATGTTTCCTCAGTTGAATCAGATTATCACAGAAAGGCTTACAGTTGACTTTTGCAGACATGCTCGATATTTTTCCTCCCATGAAGACACTAAAACCAACAACACCTGATTCTATAGCTGACTCCTCTGTGGCATAGACCCCCAAATGTTGTCCAAAAACTATTAATTACGATCCACACTGTCGCACTGGGTGACATATTCCTTCATTCCCTTAATATAAGCACTGTTATTTATGAGTCGTTCTCATGTACAGCATTCTGCTGTTACAGACCGACTATTATATTCATGCATATTATTTCCATTTGATTCATTGTTTGCTCTATAAAATGATCAGACAATAGTGAAAAATGTCACTCAGTGTTTCCAAAGCCCAAGAAGACGTCCTCAAATGTCTTGTTTTGTCCACAAACCAAATATCTTCAGCTCACTGTCACAGAGGAGTAAAGAAACCAGGAAAATATTCACACTTACGAAGCTGGAATTAGAGGATTTTGACTTTTTTTTTTCGCTGATAAATTACTCAATCCAATAAATCCATTATCACATTAACTGCCAATTAATTTAATAGTTGACAACTAATTAATTAATCGTTGCAGCTCTGGTTGTAATTACTCTGGAGTGCACCAAATCTGAAAATACTCCCCATAAAATGCATTGTTTATGTCTGCTAAAAACTACAGAGCCCAGCTGTTTTAGGGAAAAAAAAAGTATATATTTGTCACCTAATTTTAACCATTTAAGGTAATTCAGAAACAAGGTATTAACTAGGAACAGATGGGCTTGGGATGAGAGCCACAGACAGGGCGGGGAAGTGAAATGGACCAAACATTATCTTTTTTGGGGGGGTTTCATTTTTGGAGTGATGCCTCATTTGTTTTGTGGTATGTACTGCATCTTAAAAGCTACCTCTTTCTACGTCTTTACTTGCATTCATGTGGATAAAATTCTAGTACACTTGTTGTCAAGTTGATGTCATATATGCAGACACATGGCGGATGAAAGTTAATGTTTGGTTGACGGTTATAAACATTGTATTAATTCAGAAATTGCATGTCAATTTTTTCCTCACATGTAATTTGTAATACAGTTGTAACTGTTGAGTCCATGTAGAGTGACCTAGGTTAGTTAGAGAGGTTATTTATTCGCATTAGTCAGGGAAAGCAATAATTTTATTAATTTAAGGGATGTACTGGTGCATCTACAAGTCAGGGACAAAATCACTCTGTATTATGAAGCTTAAACTGTCATTAACATGTTGTTTTAATATTCTGAGCAAGAAAATACACATCTTCTTTGTAGCGTTCATGTTGTAACAACATTAAAACTTAAAGCTCATAAACACACATTGGAAAAATGACTTCCCAACATGGGAAATAAGACACGTGAACGCAGCATTTTCTTGCCCTTATAACTTCATATTTTGCGTTACATTTGGAATATTTGTTTTCCTACATTGTCTACTCTTTATATTAGAAGTGAGAGGGATTTCTTTGTCTTTACTCCCTCCTGTAAAGGACTATGAAAGTACTGTTTTGGAGAGTGTTACATAAATTAAATTTACATACTGTCTTTTCCTGTGCCACTGACAAAGCAGTGAGCAGTTTCCACCACCACCAGTGTACAAGTTTTATCCTGTTTAATAGATCGCTTTAAGGCATTCAGGTGCCATGTTTGTTTCAAACCTGCACACAGATCATCGTTCCAGCAACATATGTAATCAAGGCCGAATGCAAATTTCTGTAATTCATAGCTTACTTATACATTTACTTAATGTCTTGTAAACATATCAAGCCCAACAGTAAATAGGTGTTTAAACTAATTACAGTGTGTGTGTACACATACGCAGAAGTCCTGGTTTGGGGTTTTGAAAATGTGGTTACCCTTTATTAGATGGCACTCTGCCTATTGATAATGCATCACAGCTTGACATCTCCCATAAAAACAGCTAAGAAGCTGCATTATGGATGACCATCTGTTTGTAAACCTGAGAACTGCGTGTTCCCGATTCGTGACGGTAGGGGAGATGAAGATTAGCCATTTTCTGCATTTTTTTTTTCCTCCCCACATCAGGCAGTTGCTCACTTTCTGCGTTTACTGTCATCTGAGCCACTGAGGACGAAGACGTCCTGGGAGTCCGGCGGTTACTGGAGCAGAGACGAGTGTGAACGTGCGATGTGATATCTGGCACTTTTCTCTGTCTGTGACAAATGACAGTGTTTTCTCCACTTAGCTGACCACAGCATCTTCTGCTCCAAATCCACCCACCTCCCCTACTCCGCCTCGGCCTCACGTCTTGGCAACTGTCACATTCAAGGTGTTTCACAGATGAGAAGCAATACCCCCCCCCTCCTCCTCCTCTTTCTCCCTCTTTCTTGCTAAAAGCATTGCTCTGTAGAGAAAGGTAATTAGCAGGTGCTGGCGAGCTCAGCGGAGGGCATCCAACTACACTCCCGTGGCTCACATACAGACACACACACACACATTCGTAGCCGCTGAAGTGCGCAGTCAGCAGCGTGGGCTCCCCAGGCTCCTTGGATGTGACTGATCCTTTATTGAGTTACTGTTTTACGCCTACTTTACCTCACACTCACACACACACACACGTTTGGTATAAATACACACACACACACACACACACACATACACACGGCTGCCAGCTCGTTTGATCATTTACCCATCTCCCTAACCAAGGTCACTGTCTGTTTTTCTCTTTTCTCCCAACTTCATCTCTCTTTTCCCCCCTCTCTTATTCCTCTCCCACCCGTCCCCAGGGCTAATGAACTTCACCACGTGAAGACTGCCAGTCAGCGGAAGAGAACAGGAGGGAGGGAGGGAGGAAGAGAAGGAGAGAGACAGACA
>JAPZEB010000003.1:20211205-20221338 GCA_029783705.1 Chaetodon striatus | reverse complement strand
TTCATTCAGTGTTTTAATCACCTGGGTCATTTTAATTAGAGAAGAAGAATCCTCTGCTCATAATTTAGTCCCAGTAAAAACCTCCTGCGCAATAAACACAGAAGGATTTCTAACCGGGACAAGTTTCAGCTGGTTGCAATCACAATCCTCACCTCTAGATGCCACTAAATCCCTCTAAATCTTCCACACTGTTCCTTTAAGTTCCCCTTCCTCACACTTTGCAGGCCTATTCATCTTGACCGCCTGGGATGATTCTCCCTCCACTGAATATTACCGAGCTAATACATTTTTAATATCTTCTTTGATTCCTATAATTGTTCCGGTACAGTGTAATTTTTGCCTTGATTTATGTTATTGTATCATACAGTCTATATTAGTTTGTTGTTTGAATGTTTTTGGAGGATATATGTGAGCTGCGTTTGCTGTTTTTTGTGTGTTTAGATTTCAGGTAAACTAACTGATTTAATTAAAGATTCATCAGTCAGATTCAATGTGAGTTGCCTGCTTGGACTAATGTGCTTGTCAAAGATTTGAATCTTGTTTCAGACACATTTTTCTTACCATTTCAGCTGTTTTAGACAAACATACTCAGGAGTATACAGGAGCCAAATCTAGCTTTTCTGTTTTAACAGTTCATATTCATTTTGCCATAGTGCCATCGTGAGCCAAAGAGACAAAGATAATGTTCATGTTGTGTCGCTGTTTGAAAGCCAAGCTCTGGTCCTTTCCACATGTCTGTTTTGGCCAGTGAGCAGCAGAAGCATGAGGGAAATGTGTAGGTGGTTAGATCAGCCGATGAAGTGTAAATACCACTCAATCTGTTCTCATTAGAGGAGTAAAAACATACTAATCACTTCGCCTCTATTAAAAATGCCCCAGGGTCCTGGTTAAGTGTGTGTGTGAGAGTGTGTGCGTGCTTGATTGTGTATGTGGCTGTGTGAGTGAGAAGGAGGGGGGTGACAGAATGATGTTTTGGCATTTGTGTCTGCAGAGGGGATCTGAAATGCCACCACCATCAACGCTGCTTAATTCTCAGAAACACACTCTTAATCTGAACAGACAATCCGTTCCGACAAGCCACTGTTATGGTTCAAATCAACTTGGAGTGAAGGGTGTGTGTGTGTGTGTGTGTGTGTGTGCTCTTGTGAGTGAGAGTGTATGTCATTGTGTTTTGCTATGTGATTAGGTGTCTGTGTGTGTGCTCATCTCCGAATGTGTGTGTATGACCAAGATATCACACATCCATTCCACATTCCCCTATGATAATGTGGATTGATTATGGATATGATAATGAGAGGCCGGCGCGGCGTCGCGACCTTCACAAGGTCTAATTGAAACAAGCGTTGGTCCTCCGAAGCACTTATCAAGTCACACAGCACATCATTAATCACGGAGAATACAAGCTGTCACTGTAACACACATGCACACACACTCACACACATTCTCTATTTTTCTGTTTTTCTAACATACACACACACATGCTCTCTCTCCTGTCTCCTCTCTCCCTCTCTTTCTCTTAAACACACACACACAATGCAAGCTGTCACTACAATATGCCTGGCATTGTCTTCTTTTAAGGAGAGTGGACAGCTAGTCCACCCTCCATCTCTATTTTCTACAAGAAAAGTTGGAAGAACAACAAGCTGCTGGAGTTAAACATTAAAAAAATGGGGAAAAAAAACAAGAGAGGGAATGTTAAAACAATTCAACAAACATGAACAGCTGTTCCCTTCACCCAAACTCGCCTGAAATTGAATTAACTCAAGTTGTTTTACTACCTGCTTTTATTGGAAGACAATTTAACAACCAAATGTGATTCCAATGTCTGATTAAGGCGGCATATGGTGCCTACCTGTTAAACACAACATGCTCAACACCAGCTTAACGCCTCAGTGAGCCACTCGAATAAACTAATAAGCCCAATATCATATTAGTCATTACATAGTCCAACACACAAAATTCCAATCTGATAAAAAGGTGGTTTCATTATCATCATAGGAGAAAACACAAGGGAGTTTGCACGCGCTGCGTCGATGCCATCACCAACTTTGTTAATTGTTATTCAATTAACTGCTTTTGTTAATGAAACCAATTAATACTTTAAAACAAGCAGGGAGATATATGATTATTATGCATCTATGCAGAAGACAGCTAATTACAACTGTAAATCAATCAATTCTACATTAATCAGCTTGGAAAATGTCCAAAAATAACAAAGTCACTAAAAGACTTTGGAAGTTTTTTTTTTTTTTTTTTTTGTTAACATATTTTGATTGCCATGCCATTATCCCGTCTAATGATTGTTAACGATCCTTTAAAGAGTTTATGATCCAATTTCCTTGCTGTGAATTTAATTGGGACCTAAATAGTATAATCTTACGGTGTTAAAGTGTGGCCTGTATGTAATCAAGGGTGGTGTACTGGAGTGAGATCTAACAAGGTCACAGAGCTCCTCTCAGGGCAGATACAGTCAGCGGAGCTTCACGCTGCTGAAGGGCCAGATAGGCTCAGTCAGTTACAGAAGTATTAATAAATCAATCACTTTAGTGCCTATATATACACCTATATAAATATAATCTCCTCAGGATATACACTGCTGTGAGGTGTCGATAAATGGGTTTCAGGACATTAAGAATATGCTCATTTAGTTTGAGAGGAAGTTATTTATTGTCATATTCTTAAATAAAAGTAGGAATACCACAATTTAAAAATACAAATTTAAGTTGTATATTAAACAGCACTATGTAACCTGTGAAAGAACATAATCTTCCTCTAACAAGTTAAAGCTGCATGGTCTCTTAAAGCTGTTAAAGCTGGCTGCTGTGGAGCTAATACCACCATTTTATGTACTGTATAATGATGCATCATATTTTATATGCATATTATAGTGTTTTAAACTCTTAATCAGCAAAATAAATATAACTGTTATATGAATGTAGTGGAGTAAACAGGACTAGATTGGCCTCTGATATATAATGGAGTAGAAGTATAAAGTAGCAATTGAAATCCTTACTTAAAGCACAAGTATATATTATTTGTCACACACATACAATTGCCCAGCCCAAGTTTTTATTTTATTTCATTTATTTATTTAACCTTTATTGAACCAGGAAGTCCCATTAAGATTGAAAATCTCTTTTACAAGAGAGCTGGCTGAGGTAGCAGCCAATCAGAACACATTTAAAATACAACAAATACAACGTAAAACTATCAAACTATCCAAACATAGTTGCCTCTCATATAAACAAGCATACGTCTCTATCACCACGTTCTTTACGATGCCCTTAAATTCATAAGACACCAAAGATACCACTGCAGCAGTGAAACAATTAGGTGGATTATGACACAGTGAGCCCCGGGTCCTGGGTCAGTAAAAGCCTTTCCCTTTACCTACACCATGGCAGGACAGGTACAACATGCAGGGCCCATATTGCATCGAGTACTCAGCCCATCTTAAGTCCTATAGATAAATGGAGGGGCTAGAAACACTCTCTAAAAGTGTATCAGATGGTTCCTTTCTTGCACCCTCACAGTAAATGTTTCAGCTGTTGCTTCCATTTTTCTTTTTTTTTAAGACTTTTTTTTAGAAGGGGCTCTGTCATTGACGATGACTAAGCCCTTTGACAAGGAATGCAAAGTTAACAACAGGGTATGTCTCCAAGAGACTTTTTTGTACGTCTTGGCATGTGACACGTGTCTACCAATGTTTGTAAATGTAGGTGAAACATGAGGCAGGAGCTACATTTTTTAAATTTTGTAAGGGACGCTAGTGAGCCAATTTTTTGCTCCCGAGCACAAGGCCCATAAAATATCAAATATTTCACTAGTTCTGATGTGCATGCAAAGTTTCATGAGTTTTTGAGCATATTTAGCCCCTCAAAAATTCCCTCAAAGACTACAAATAAAAAACATAAATCATATTAAACAGTGATTTCAAGCTCGTGGTGCTCTGGCCCTAATAACAGTGACTTAACTCAGAGTCACTGGCATAGGGGCCCCCTGATTCTGGCCCTGTAGAGCCATCTGGTAATACACCCATGCATTTGTCAGACAATATATTTATTTGTTTATCCACTTTTATTTAAGTGTCATGACCTTTTTGGCCTATCCCACATGGGATTAGAAGACATTGTTATTTTATAGCCATCTTTTGGTCTTGCATGTACAAAACAAAAGGTGGAAAAGGAAAAGAAATACAAACAAACAAAAACCCAACATCCCAGATGAACTGCTCACATGAGAAACTACCAAACATTTACAGATTATCTCAATAAAGGGCCTTTTTTCCATATAACTTCTTAAATATTACTAAGAACTTTGTCTCTACAAATAAAATCTACCACAAAAAAGTTCCCCTCCTAAAACTTGTCTTTATTTTCTTTAATAATTGTCCAACCTGAGGAACTCATCAGAAATAAAGTCCCGTAACTTTAAATTCTAGCCCTGAAATTATCATATAATTTGCAATAAAACATGAAATGGACATAACAAACAAAGCCTTGTCTCTGCAGGGAGACCATTAGACCTACCTGTTTATGGCTAAAGGTAATTAGTAACCTAAATATAACTGTGCACATAGAGATTTGACTTTTGGTTTCACTCTCCTTCTCCTTGTTTTCATGAGACATTATGTTTGTAATTTGGGTTTGTACAAACATCAACAGACCATCATTCCTTATGCATAAGGAACTTCTAATCAGTCCAGTCTAATTATTTTTGATAATATCCATTGCGCACACCTGAACCGTAATCTTTCACTTGTAAATGAGACTGCCCTCATTTATCAGAAAAATAATCCTCAGCCGGGGTAATTATCAGACGTACAAACATAAACACCTTTAGAAGTTCAGATGTGAGGACCTGCTTAAGTTTATACAGTCATGTGACCTGACCAGTGGCCTAGTTGAACACCTCTTAGATGTTTATGCATATATGGACGCTAATCTCTCAGTCAGGACTATGGGATTTGAGAATATTTTGTTTTATAGAGATCAAAGTAGCCGGCAAGGATCAGGAGAAACCCTTCAAACACATCAAACGGAAAGCAATGCATCCTGAATCCCACGCCCACAGTAGCCAATCAAGCCATGCATAACTCTTTGTGAAAGAAAAGGATTCTCAATGTGGGTCTCCTCTCCATCATCTCCTGCAGCTCACCCCCCACGGAGGCCAGGGGTTGTTCAAGCTCACGAGCTATCAAGGAGAGCCACTGCGCCGTATCTGTATGCCTCTCATACTTGGCTAACACGATGCTGGTATTGAGGAACAGAGAGATACTGTGTTAAGAGATCAAAGCGGCGGTACAGAGATTTAGACTCACAGCCCGTCAGTCAAGATGGCGAGACAAAGCAGAAGAAGACAGAAATGCTTACACACACACACACTCTCTCTCCTGCTCGCTCGCTGGCTTTCTCTGTGGTGTGCCTGTGAGGGGTGAGGCGTGACTGTCAGATGGCTTAGGGGGCTACTCATTTGTAGACATCTACAGCGCTGCAGGAACACCTAAACTCTCACACACATAGAGGGACACACACACACACACATTTGAAAAGCTACTGATTCAAGCCCTTTCGGATGAGAGGTCGCTTCTAGCCTGTATATTGGCCTGTGGAGGAATGTTCTGTGCTCTCAGCATTTTCCCTCGTCTCGAAGATGAATAGAGCTATTTCACAGACGGTGGAGAAACAAAACAATGCTCTGTGTGGTTAGACACATGATGTAGGGGGTTTCATTTCTGGTTGATCAAAGACGGGTTTTTTTGTCAAGTTTGCAATAAATCTCTAATACTTTTTTTTTTGTGGACAGAGTATGGACATAAAGGGGGGTAAGATTTCAGTTCAACAGGACATCCTGCTGTAAAGAATGACCCTTGTTCATGTCTTCTGTTCTGTACATGTTGATGTGATCAACCCCTGCATGGTTTGTGTTTGTGTCTTTGTCCCTTTCACCTAGTGTGACAGGAAATATCATTTCCTTTGTAAAATCCCTCAGAAAAATGTCAGGTCCTATTTGAAAGCCTGTAAGAATTACATCACAGAGGAAAAATGTTTTGCTGTGTACTACAATGGGATCAAGGCAACATAGAAAAAGTCAGCAATGTCATTGTAAATAAATAGGGAGCATGGGATTTTAAAAGTACCTGATAAAATAACAGGATTCAATTGCTCTTAAACATCAGCAACACTATGAGATAGGAAACTTGCATAGTGAGAACACCCAGTGAATACCTTAGATAATAAGAATGACACAACACCACCTTGTGGCCGTTGCTTGTAACATTTTAATTTAGGCTCTTCCATCATTGATGGTTAAACGGACAATGGAAATGGCAAAAGGATAAGGTTGAAAAATGCATCACACAAACTTAAAAACAATTCCTAACAAATGAAATATTTCAAAACATCATAAAAAACATTTCCTCGTGAAAAGTGCAACACAAGCCGACTACCAGATATTAGAAGTGTGCTCTTAAATTAAGGCAGGAAGTCAATGCAACAAATGGCTGTGGGAGAATCTTTCAAATCTGAGGCAGAACAGCCGAGCGTGGTCTCATGTCGGGTGGAGACTCGTGTTTGGGAAGAGGACTGAGGTTGACAGCTCCACACAAAAACTCAAGACACAAGTCAAAGAACAGAACAGGAGCGGTTAGTCACCGAGGAGACGCAGAGGACAGAGTGCCAACACACGGGCGAGTCTGATTGGCTGGAAAGCCCGTCGTAAATACAGATCCAGGAACTGGGCATGATGCCGTTAAAGTTCAAACAGAGGAGATCAGGCTCCAACTTCAGTTAGTGCAGTTTTCAGAAGCCTGGAAGAAAAAAAGAGTAGTACTGATGCATCATCATGATTAATTATGAGATCACTGTGCTGTGTTTTTCCTTATAATGAAATTACACCTTCGTCATGGTCTGACTAAAACTGTGCACAGGACAAATATGTTTGCAAAACTGAGAGAAAATAAATGGGAGGGAACGACGCGCAGGAACTTGATATATGCGGAAAAAACAAAAGCTACACCAAAATAAATTTTAATAACTCACAATGTGCATATTTTACTTTTTCCAGGCTCTGTGTGATGACAACTTTCCCTCTTGCCTGGACAACAACATATTTTCCTATTACCAGCTGTCCTCAGCAGTGACTGAAATATTCCCCCTCATGATTCAGTAACTCAGAAGATGAGAGCCCTCTATCACAAATATTATCTTGTCATTTTGTTTAGCACAAAAACAGATACGATGGTTCATGAGCGCACATGCTCATAGAAAATGTTTAACAGATGGTGACATAAGAGGTGGCCAAATTCAACAGTCAAAACAGAACGAAACTTGAGCAATATGGTGTCATGTTAGGAGACAGAGATATGTGCAATTTTGTATTGTGTTGCAATATGTTTTCTGGAAAATTAACTGTTTATGTATAAAACAACCAGATAACAACCAGTGTGTATTTTTTGGATAGTCGACTTAATACCTTACGAATCAAGATACCTCATAACCGGTTTGTACAAAAATCACAAAATCCAAAATTGCTGTTAAAGCAGTCATGCTCATCAATATACAACATTGCTCATGATGGCCCAATACACCAAGGGGTGCTCAAGGGAAGGATATCTCAGTAATGGTATGGCAGTATCTCTGACAGCTGACACATTTTGTAATGTCACACCACCCAATCCTGAACCATCTCACTGAAAACATTCACATCGAACAGCTTTGTTGACAGCTGTCCGTGTCAGAAGACATACTGCAAAACAAAAACTGCAACATATAGCAGCTGCAGGCATCTCAACTTTCAGTCTGACACTCATGTTCAGTAGTGGTTTAGGATTTTGTATCGTCATCAACTCAACATCTGAATAAGTGCTGGAACTATTGTTGAATTCATTTATTAGCTGATCAACAGAAAAGTTTTGATAGTTTCAATAATCTATCATATGTTAACTCATTTATCTTATAAAAATACCAAACACTGCAACATGCTTATTACAGATTCTAAAATGTGAGGGTTTCTGATTTTCTCTTTGTTCTGTGATTGCAGATTAAGGATGTTTGTTTATCTGTTGGTTAGAAAGTTTAACCAACAGAGGTCTGGTTATTTCACTTTGGGAATAATTGCACTGTCTCTGTACCTTTAGTGTTTCAGAAGCTTTACGCAGCTCTTTGATGACTGCAGACAGAGCTTCTGGGTTGATGCCCTGCTCACACAGTCTCACACATATGGACAAAGACTCCATGTCCAAACCTGTGTTCAGCAACCTGGAGATCTCCAGCAGCACTGTTGGAAGAAAGTGACAAGTTACCCTAGTAACAATACCTTTATTAGACAAAGACAAGACAAAAGTTGACTGCAGCATTCCCTGTACAAGGGCCTGGGACTGGTTTAAATGGCTTGCCACATCTTTCAAAATATATTGTATGTATTGTATGTGCCACACAATGTTGGTTAAACAAGCAAGATCACCTTGTATTTTTTCTATTCAAGACACAATAGCAAAACTATTATACTATTTGTTGACATGCACAAAGTGCAAACAATGCAGGTGGAACTAATGTGTTTCTTGAACACAAAGTAAACAAGCAAATAAACTGCTGCCTAATAGCAGACATTTCCTGCCAGGGAGCAGATATGGCCACAGCAAAAGAGTGTAAAGTCAACAGCGAGGGCCTCTGCTTTCAGGAGCGTTAGAAAGTTTCATACTTTTTCATTGACAGATGATTTTTCTCATTTATATGTGATTTTTTTAAAAAAAATAACCCATAGGATGTGAGAAGCAGCTGGCCCCTAGGTATTTTCATATCATCTAATGTGGCCCCCATTCAAGAAAATTTGGACACCCCTAGCCTATACAATCTGTTATCAAATCAGAATAAGGTCTATTGCCAAGTAAGTAGGTTGTCACTTGCAAGGAATCGGCCTCAGTGTTTAGTGCTTACAATTAACATATTAAGAGTAAAAATAAAGAAAATAAATGCACTGCAAAAGTTAAGAACTTATATGTGAACTTAAATATGCACAACATGGCTGCTTTAAAACGAAAGAGCTGCACAGTTTTGTGCAGGATGTGCAAAAATATTGATCACTGCATTTGCAATAGTTCAGTTTGTTTTAAAAATACGATTACAGACAAGCTACGGGTTAGCTAAAAGGCAATTTGCAACTGAGTTTAAAGCTATTTTAAAAACACAAAAACTGCTGTATGTGTATAAAAGACATATTTACCGTCCATTGTCTCCCGGACTGCGTTTAAGTTTGTATTTGCTGCACTTGCCATGATGTAGAGTGGCTACAGTTAGCCAACGCTTGCTAGCTGGCGGCTAACAAATAAGACTTGAAGAGGTCTCTGATGCGACACAAGATTACGTTCTTCTAAAACAGTTCAGCCAGAAGTTAAACGTTTCGTTTTCATGATAGATATGAGCTCCAAAAATTACAAATACACAATTAATGAGGGCCAATATTAGCAGCTAGCTAGCTAGCTCCCCCGCTTGCTAAACTGACAAACGAGAGGAGGAAGTGACGACACTTCTTCATTGATTGGTTCCCAACAACTTCCTGCTACGTTTCTATTGGCTGGCGGGCCCTGTGGGCGAAATTGAAATAAACGTTTGAACCCTCTCGGTGCTGATTGTTTGCCGACTCTTCAATGAAGGAGGTTTTTAGCTGTATGTTCAAAGTCCTGGCTCATTAACAGTTGTAAGTACCAACAACAGAGCGTTATATGTCTGACACTTAAATATATGTTTTAATTTTTCTACGTTAAGTGATGTTATGAAAGAGGGAAGGAGGAAACGCGACGCTGCGACCAAATTCCTTCCACATTAATTGCTTCGAAGGCTCCTTAACACTATAGAAACAGGGAAATTATTGTAGCTAACCTACTAAACTAAACAATATACTCATCTTAACACGAAATAAAAGGTGTCGTTTGAGTGGGTTTTGTCTGAAATGTCGTTTTCCTTTATACTGACTGGAATATTTCAGGTAAAATGGGGGACCATGTTGAGCTACAGATCACTCCAGAGACTCCAGGCAGGCCCTCCATTAGAAATCCCTTTGAAAGTCCCAATGACTACCACCACCTCCATGAATCCCTGGTGCCAAGCCCATCTGTCTTCAAGTCCAAGCCTTGT
>JAPZEB010000003.1:20174726-20195819 GCA_029783705.1 Chaetodon striatus | reverse complement strand
GATTAATCGACTAATCAATGACTAATCGACTATTAAAATAATCAGTGACTATTTTAGTAGTCGACTAATTAGTTTGAGTCATTTTTTATAGAAAAGTCCTATAAAAGTACCCCAAAATACTCTTATTGCGGCTTCTTACATTCGGATATTGGCAGCTTTACACACTCTCCTGTGACAGTGAACTAAAACCCTTTGGCATGAGTACAAAACAAGACATTACATGACATAATTTTGGGGTTTGGGAGAGACAGACCGACATTTTTCAACACATTTTTCAATAAAATGATTAGTCGACTAATCGAAGAAATTATCGACAGATTAGTCGACAATGAAAATAATCATTAGTTGTAGCCCTAGTAGTAGACAAACAAGAAAACAGGTTACTAAAGGAAGCATAAAAACTGAAAACAACATATAATGATTTGTTTTACATGTCCAAAAAGCAGTGGGAGAAAGTGCAAATAGTTAATTATGTAGCTCCCCATCAGTATAAAGCTGTACAATGATTAATTCTCCTAGACCTACTCTAATGTATTGAATTATTTACCAATAATATTTGTCTTACAGCTTGTCTTGGAAGCTTGAGAAACAGTTTTACCCAGGACAACTCTACCTGTTATTGGGGCTGCATAATCAATCGAAACATTATCAAAATCGCCTTATGGCCAATTGAAATATCCAAATTGCAGCAGCTGTAAGTTTTTATGAAGGTGTGTCACAACATACCATTTAGAGATGCATAATATTGGATTATTTGCCGATATCTTATATGCCGATATTTTTTCCCCCTAACTAATTTTAGTGATCATGAAGTCTCTTCTGTAGTGGAATTAACATCTTATTATGCATGCATAGTCTTATCATGACGGCCCACCAGCAGATGGAGACATGAAATACAATGCTTTTCAATGAATGTAATATTCATTCATTGTGCAAAATAAGAAAAAGCGCGTCTCCCAATTCCAATAGTTCATTTTAAAGCCAATATCTGCCGATACCAATGGCGTGCTGATATTATTGTGCATCCCTAATACCATTATGAATTCAGCATTGTGGTGCTACAGAGACGCCCCAGCTGACAAATCATATTCCAGACACTTGAGGGAACATGCACGTTTGGTACAGGCCTCTGCAAAAATCACAACATCATCTTTTTTTTTTTTTTCAGTAAAAATGAAGTGCAAAAATTACAGTTCACATTAAAATGGCAACCTGTTACCTTTACCTCTCCCATCATCATTTACAAATATAAACCGTGCTAACAAAGATTGTCATCACCAGGAAGCAGCAGGCTCTACGTAAGCAAGAGATGGAGGCCATCCTGCTCAGGCAGCAGCAGCTAGAGGAGACTAACCGGCAGCTTTGTGAGAAGGCAGGAGAGCTGCGGAGGTCTCTCAGGGATCTGGACATCTCCCAAGACAGGTACCAGGAGCTCCACGACCTCCCTGACGACAAAATCTCCATACAGGAATATGTAGCTGTAAGTATGGGGGAGCTCTCCCTGCTATGATACAGTACATGATTAGGCTGTTAGATCATTTCCCGACATGGTGACCTCTTTTTTGTGTTTAGATGCGTTTCTACGAGGTGGTGACCCCTCTGCGGGCTCAGCTGGCTGAGCTCAGTGTAAAGAGAGGCTGTTTGACTGAAGACCTGGATACACACAGGACCCAGATGAAGGCTTTGATGGAGGTACGGCACACACAGACAAGTTTGTACTTCACCTCTGTGTTGCGTTCTCTCATCTTTCTGTCTGAGTTCACATGATATGTTTGAGGATACTCCTTTAGCATTTGATCTCACTTATACATTATTGTATTCTTCATGTTTTATAGCTGGTTTTTGTTTATATTTTTTTCACTTCTGTTCAAATGGCAGTCTGTATGCAGTGTAAAGTTCAAATAAACATCACTGTTTGTGCAGCATATCCACAAGGCTGCTTATAACCTTTTCACGTGTTTGTGAGCACACATAAGATAAGTCCAGAATACCAATCTGCGGCATTTTTTCCTTTCTTTTTCTGTCTTTAAACTCTCAAGAACAAACACGCTTTCAACAAACACTCACTACCCCGGGCTCTGAGTCACATATTTAAAAAGCGTAGACGTCAAGAATGCAGAAAGGGTCAAGAGGTTCAGTTACCTTTAAAACTAAGTGGAGAAGACAGTCTAAGCCACCTGAAACCTGTTCTGCTTATGCTACACACGTCAGTTACAGAGTCCTCGAGATGGTAATTTTCACAGCCTGCAGTGTTGAGAATAAGAGTGGAGTGGCTTACAAATAAAAAAAACATACAGCTGATCTTGTCAGCAGTTGCCCTGCAGGCATAAATGACACGTTGATGAGATAATGATGCAACGTGCTGAAGGCAGGGTAAGGATTTGCTAAAAAAAATAACATGACAATGAATGAGTCCCATTGAGACAAGGGTATGCACAGGGTATCTAAAAATTGTTACTGAGCAGGTGCTTGGCTTTGTTGTCGCAGTTTTTATACATCCAGCAGATAAATTACTCATCAGCTCAAGATGGCTCCAAGAAAAGTATGTGATGTTCACTGCATGACTTTGCTATTAGGGAATCTGCATGAACTGTGTGACACTGCTCAGATGGCATGGAGCACGGACATTTTCTTGACAGGGACTCTTGCTGAGCTCCAGTCTGAAAAATTAGGGTGTTGAGGAGGTAAAATCCTGCCTGTTGCTTAGTGTATCTATCACTAGGAATACTTCATGTGATGTAAATGTTATCTGTTCTGTGTGTGTTTGTATTCGCAGAGTTATGAGGAGGAGCGGCGGCTGCGTACAGAGCTGGAGTTGAGGAGCCAGAGACTGACCCTCGAGCTGGCCGACACTAAACAGCAAATCCAAGAAGGAGACTATCGCAGAGACAACTACCCTGTCATTAAACGGTGTGTGCTAATGTGACAGAACAGAAGAGGTGACTCCTCTTTAGACCTGTTTATGTGATGAGGAGGGGTCAGTCGTTTACCTTTGACCCCTCCTGAGGGCTACGGTGCATTTTTTGTGGCCTGTTTTTTAAAGGAGGCAGTGCTTGAAATGAGACAGACAGTCTTTGGTTCATAAAGAGAATTAAGAGTCAGTTTGTGCAGAAGTTTTTGAAGGCTGTGTGTATTATTAATTAACTATAATTTTAGTATTAGCAAAGCTCCACAACACCTTTAGTCTTGTCCAGTTTCCTGCTATAATTAAATTCTAGATATGTAAATTGCAAGTGAATTTTACGCTGACCTTTTGCACTTTGGTTTTCAGGGAGCGTGACAACTTTGAGTCAGATCTGAAGGAGTTAAAGAGAAGATTTGAGACACTAGACTTGACTCACACTTCAGTCACAAGAGAGAGAGACTCACTCAGCAAAGAGGTGCTTCACACACACATGCACACAATACATTTTTCGGCACAACACTCACTGGAATCTCTTTAATAGTTGTTTATTTTTCTCTTCTTGCCCTCCAGATGGCGACATTGCAGCAGTCAGTCACCCTCCTGCAGAAGGACAAGGAGTACCTACACAGGCAGAACATGGAGCTTAGTGTGCGCTGTGCACATGAAGAAGACCGCCTGGAGAGGCTGCAGGTCCATATTGATCAGCTTGGAGGTTCATTTAATACAACAGACATTCAGTAATGTGAAGGAGTTTGCTAATGCGCTGTCACTTCTTCAATCTGTTGTCCAGGTGCAACTAGAAGACACTAAGAAGGCGAGTGAGAACGCCTACGAAAAATATGTAGCATCCAGGTTGGACTCAGCTGTTTCACACCATGAGAGACCTAAACTGTGCAAAAACACAGACACTAATGGTTTCATTTGCCAACCACATTATGATTCATTTCACCTCTGATCTGACCCACAGGAAGACATCTTGGGAAAATGATGTTTCTGTAAGTGCAATCATGTTTTTGTTTCGTCTTCTTCCCACTACAGAGACCACTATAAGTCAGAGTATGAGACCAAGCTGAGAGAGGAGCTGGAGAACATCAGGCTGAAAACCAGTCAGGAGATAGACAACCTGCAGAGAACGTCCAGGGAGATGTACGAGAGGGAAAACAGGTATCAGTGTTTTTTGTATTGTGTGTATATAAAAGAAGAAGTAATTATTTCATTATGTTGATTCTCAGTCAACTGCATGTGTAGCCTGTAATCTTATCACAGGACGATGTGTCATTCTTGGAAAAGATAAATTATGCACTAACCAGAATGAGTAGTGTCTATTTATTTTCATGCTCTCATCTTATACAGTGCAGCATAAAGTCAGCGACTGAAAAAATGAACGCATGTCCAGATATTTAAGAGGAAGACCTATCAGCATAGACACTACACAGTAGCATCAAAATACTAATAACTATAGAAATAAAGCCTTTTTTAAACTGATGTACAACATTACAGAACATGCTGATTCCTTTGTACTGTGTACTGTGTGTGTGTTTTTGACCAGGAACTTGCGTGAGGCAAGAGACAATGCGGTGCTGGAGAAGGACAGAGCCGTGGCTGCAGAGAGAGACACTCAGTCCAGATATGACCAACTGCTGGAACAGTGAGTTTTATGATTCATCAAGCACATAAAGATTTGATACAGACGTCCATACAGTGTTTATGTACACCAAACATTGACAGTTAAGTTTAGTCTCCATTTTTATTCTTTATTTTTCTGCTTTTTTCTTTATGACGACAACTCAAACAGTAAATTTTAAATATGGCAACTAAAACATTTCCCCATCATCTCTAGTGGTATCTAGCCTTACAGATTAATTGTATTTGTTTATCATAAAGGAAATCTATTCAATGTCTTTATCTTGGGACAATGACAATTTTTGATATGAACATTTATAAAATAGAAATTTTTATGTATGAATGTATGTTTCAAAAGCTTACCAGATGCATTTCACAACTTCCAATGAACTCTGATGTCCATTCATATCCAACAAGGCGAGCAGAGTATATTTATCTTTCCTGTTACCGCAAAACACTTGGACAATATGCTTTGAAATACAGATGATCATTACTCTGGAACAGCAGTCTTCGCTTTATTAAAACCTAGTTATGTTTATGTGTTATGTGTCTGTTTCATCATGTTTGTAATATTATTTGTAATAGAATAAATTTGAAATTCTACAGGGGAAGTTTTCACCATAAGCCTCTTTTGGTTTCTTAGCTCTCCTGCACAGTCACTGCCATGTGTATTTATATATATATATTATTGTTTTTGATCACATCTTGTGTGCTAATAAAATTCAAATTTAAAATTAAATGACAGAAAACAAAAAACAAACGCCTGAAAACCTGCATAAATCATACTAAACCTATGTGTGCAGTCTCTAGTTTCTGCTATTTGGGTGAACTAACCCTTTAATGTAGCTTGAGCGGGAGCCAGTAAAAAATATACAGTAAAAGCTGCTTTTATATAAAATATTTCCACTTCACATAATTGTCTGGTTGCACTTCTCAGTTGTCATCATTTCGTAAATCCTCAGCAGCCATCTGCACTCGTCACTTTTAGATACTTTGTTGAATGAATAATCAAGACCTGATGAGGCATTTATGCACACATCACCATGTCCCACAGCTCCGCTGACCTTTTAGGAGTTAAACACTCTAACTACAACAGTTG
Organism: Chaetodon striatus; assembly: GCA_029783705.1. Taxonomy (NCBI): domain Eukaryota; kingdom Metazoa; phylum Chordata; class Actinopteri; order Chaetodontiformes; family Chaetodontidae; genus Chaetodon; species Chaetodon striatus. The sequence continues at coordinate 20,190,192 of JAPZEB010000003.1, read as the reverse complement.
CCCATAAATGTAGGTCACTTCCTGGATGCTTTCTAATTAGACTGTATATCAGGGAAGGTTAAGGAACGTCACCCGAGGGCAACTGCTAAACCGTCAAGAAAGCTCGGACAAGTTAGTACAGTTTTTTTTTGCCGTCAAACAATAGCGTGAATTTGAAATATGAGGTGGTGAACCACATCATGCCACCTCCTTGTAGTGTTAGTTGTTGTGATCAGGAGTGGCCAAAGCCAAACTATGATTTATGTTATAAGCTCATCTTCAGTTTGAGTTTCTCTGTAGTTCCCTGAGAGTTGTGAGCTCGCTGTTGCTCTGATGCTCATGTGTGAGCCAGCGGCAGCCTGTCATTAGCGCATGTTGTGGGAGAGGCAGGCCTTTGTCGGCTGCGGTTCGCTGTCTCTTACTGAAGATCACATGACTACATTGCTGTAACTGTGGGGTCAGGAGGTTACAAGGAGGCCAGAGGTCACTAAAGGTCAGTTTCATAGCATCTGGTGTCACTGGCCTGGCTGCCTGCCTCTCGGGAGTGAAATACACTCAGTGCAGGTTAAATACAAAATGAGAGACAAGCTACTGTATGGTACTGAAGACTATTTAGAGACAGAGGAAATCTCCTTAAACTGTGGGGGATGATTTTAAATAGCTTCTTTTTTTCTTGCTCTTGGCAAAGCTAATGCCTTTTTGTTTTGTTTTTATTTCCGTTTTTGTTTTGATTTAATGCTGCTTTTTAGTCATTTCCCATTTCCAAACATCCTCTGAGTGATTTGTATCCAAGTTGCTGGTCACCGTCTCTGCCCCAGGCAGCAATGCCCATCTCAGTATAGCCTCCAAAGGTGCCTCTGGGTCATGGCCTTGCAGGAAGTTTCAAATCTTGCATGGAAATTGCAACAGACACATTGTGAGCCCTGCTGCGCACACACATACTTTAAGTTAGCTTTTTTCCCTTATTTCAGTCAGCCTCCTAAATAGTGTATCATATTTTTGTGTGCTTTCATCTGATTTTTCTAGTCACACACATTTTGGAAATTTGCTCTTAAGTACTCAAAGGAGTTATGTAGAAAAATATCCCTCTACAACATGCCTTATTTTCCTCATATATCAGTAGTTCGGAGCATTATTTAATTTAAACTCTATTTAACAATATTCTATCTGCACCAGGCAGACGCACAGAGAAGCATGCACACACAGCAGCAGCAGCAGTAGTGGTGTCCCTGTTCTGGGTTACTACTACATACCAGTCATTTCTCTAGATCCAAACCACCAGCTGTTGGTCTTTCCATACACACACACACCTCACTCTCCCTTGCACTCTCTCTCTCTTTCTGTGCCGCGATCACATTCCCTCTCTGCGTCGCATCGCAAGCCAGCAACGACAGATGCTAGCCACAAGCCCTTAACCCCTAACCCCACGCATGCCCCTATTTTTGGGGCAAAGAATGAGGCGGACAAGCTTGAAATGGCGTCAGATGATTGTAGCATAGAAGGCCGGCTTGAATCTCAGCGCTCTATTTCAGAATGCTGGCTAACAGGCCAGTGACGGCGATCAACTTGTCCGACACACGGACAATGCATTGAGTGCAGTTTTCCATTTTCACCTCTCTGGCAGGCATAAACATGTCGTAATGAAATTTGCCTCAGGGAGCCCCAGAGTCAGGTGCTCGTACCTACTGCAGCTGTAAATACTGCCATTAAATCTGCCATTTGAAAGTGTAGAGAGGAAGACCGTGGCTCAATACACCCCTGTGGTAAAATCAGTTAAATTTTTTAAAAACATTTTTTCCTCTTTGCATCTAGATTGCAGCCGCCATTAATAAAAGAAGGCTTGAAATGTCGACCATGTGTACACGTCTGTCACCGTGAGCACACAGCTCAGGCCTGCGCTCTATGGATGATGAAATCCTATCAGGTCAGCTGTAATCGAGAGTTATTAATATTATCCAACCAACGTCCGTGGTTTAATAGAGTCTGTGTGTTAGTGCTTGGAAGCTGCCTGAGGAAGAGCACTGGGCTCAAAAACCTTTGCTTGTCTTTGTTTTTTTACTTCAGGGTTAAAGCAAATGATTATTTTCACTTTCTGTCAATCTGTTGATAATTTTTGTAATTAATCTATTATTTTTTTAGTCTATAGAAGATCTGAAAATAATGTAAATGCCACTCATAATTTCCTAGAGCATAAAGTGATGTCCTTGAGTTGCTGTTTTTATCCAACCTGTAGTCCACATCCCATTGACACTCAATTTAAAATGATATAAAACAAAGCAAAGCAGAGAATTCTCACACTGTATTTGAAAAAGGTGGAATTAGCAAATTATAAATGACTTACAAGATCAGTCTTTTATTAAAATTACTAACCATCAGTGCTCATCTTGTGCTCTTGCAATGTCGTGATCACTATCTCTTGAAGGCAAGGTGCATCTAGCAGTCTCTGTGGTGCACAAGCTTTCCCATCTGCACACATAAATGTTACAAGGCTTCAACTCGCTGCATAATTGTGTCATCTGAAAACTGAAACTGCAGAGTACGTTCTGTCTCTGTCTTTCTTCTTTCTGCTTACTAAACACTAAAGTTAAAACATGTTTCTCTGGCTGCCAACTAGAATAATGAAAGATCAAACGAGGCCAAACATTGCTGCGAGCGTCATTGAGAAATACTCTTCTGCAACCAAATGATTTAAGACCTGTCTTCCCGCCCGGTGACTCGGTGTAGTGCTGTAAGGTACCACACAACACTTTGAACCGAAAACCTCAACATAAAAATCGTTAATTGCGCAAGGCACGCTAAATAGTCACTTCCTTGCCAATTTCCAAACAAACATGTTATTCTGCAAATTATCACTAAATGTCATTGTATCTATATGGAGGAAGACGTTGCAACATTTGTTTGAAACCGCCAGGCATGCCCGAGCTCAACCAGGGGCCCAGAGCTGAGTTTACCTTCTCTATCTGTCAGCGCCAAAACACATTATCCCACTTTTTTTTTTTTTTAAACACACCTATAATCCACCCGTGTGTCTCCATCTACGCAGGTTTCGTCAGCTCCAGCTTGGTACTGACAGCCGGGTAGCAGAACTGTCCAACCAGGCCAAGCTGCACTCCTTCGAAGCTGAGCGCGCTCAGATGGTCAAGGACGAGACGGCTAAGGCCCTGGCGCAGTGCCAGGTGGAGTGTGAGAAACAGCAGAAGAAACTGGAGGTACTCTAAACATAGAGACAAAAGGAGGGGATGTTTTACTTGTTGCATGACAGCTGTATACCCAGTAGCACATTCTTTACTTCTGCGTGCCTCCTCCTGTCATGGTTTGATTTCAGCCAGCTAACATTTGCTCCTTAGTTTGAAATTTAGATAGATATTAAATAATAAACACTGTGAAGTGTGCTGAAGAAATTTTAAATTCAGTGATCCCTCTTTGTTCATTAAAATTCAATATTTTTAAGTGTAAGCACAAATCAGTATTCCTGCTTTTTACAGATTTACAGGTATTTATTTAAAATATTTGTTTATATTTATTGAGGAAAAATATAAAAATACATTAACGTACATTCACAGAAATAAAATAGATAATAAGAAAAATATTGGACTGTATTACGAGATGGGAACGGTATAAAAAATATGCAAATTAAAAAGAGAAAAGAAAAAAAATTAAGAATTAATTATTTTTCTTTTCTCTTAAATCAATTAAATAAAATTAAATAAAAAAGGCATACAGTGAATCTAAATCTAACAATAGAAACATAAATAGGAAAAGGTAGCCTAGGAACAATCATTTCTGTGAGTGTCTCTTAAATAAAAGTCTCATTGTTCTTCATTAACATTGTGAAAGCAAGGAAAGACAGGAGTAACATCACATAAGTGATTACAACCAAAAATGCACAACTGGTGCGTCAATCATTAAATCACTGCTCTATTCATTTAGGGAGGACTCTGTTCACTGTACTTTAAGATTAATATTCTACTCTCAGGAATATGTCCATCCCATCTTTGTATGTCGGTCCGGTGGCTCCGTTCTTATCTCTGTTCACTGCAGCACACCCATTTATACAAGAAGTTAATTGAGTGCAGATTGTTCTTGATGTCTGGATGCACTTAGCCGAGGTCCACCTCTTCACCTGTGTTTAACCCTGTCCTTCTTGCCAGAGGGACACGCGTGATGAGACGATGCATTGCACATGATCATAGGGGGAAGAAGGAAGGATGAGGATCTTTTCTCTTTTTACAGACAGTGAATGAAGAGCTAGTTTAGGCTTTGACATCGGAGTTTGTTATTTAGCTTTGATTTTGTTCCAGTTCTGCATAATAGTGAGGTTTAAAGCTGGTTTTGGAAGAGAAGTCCTTTCATTTAGATTTTTTTCTCTCCTTTTTTTGCTTTCACTTCTCTCCCTCAATGTGAATGTTTTTGTCTCTGCTTGGATTTGATTTGATTTTTATTAGGAATTTAAAAGCACAAGGACTCAAAGGAGTAGTATGAAACAAAAATCCCAGAGAACAGCACTTAGAAGCATTACTAAAGACACTTATTTCCAAAGTGGTCATTGATGGAAACAACAAACAATACATAGAAACATCCTCATGTATAAATGTGAGGAAAATGGAGACTGTTAATGTTTTTAAACACTTCCTAGCAAAGGTACACATCTGTAATGTTGATATTTAGAATAGCAGCATGGCAGTTTTATTGAGTTTCAATGTGAATAAAATAAAACATTTTAATCATACATATTCCCTGAAAAATTGAGAACATTTTCATTTAATTGTCGCTGATATATATTGCTTTCTTTTCATTTATACAGCATTTGTTACAGCCTGTATATTACAAGATAAATTGTTAATGTAATAATATGAAATCTTCTCAACTCAATTCAAATTTATTTATAAAGCACACTTTAAACAACTCACGTTGACCAAAGTGCTGTACAAAAGGAATAAAATGGTAAAAAAAAAAAAAAAATGACTTAACTGTCAGGTACACAGCTCACACATTTAGAGACATAACACTCACAGGCATGTGTCAGGGAAGACCACATCATAATTCTGATACAATGACATTTACATTATCATAATTCCTCAGAGATCCCATTCTGTAGAGAAAAAACCCCCCAGATATATTCCAACTGGCCACCGCAGAATACAACGCTGAAATTACAGCTATTTACTCTCTGTCTCCCAAAACACCTCCCCTTCACTGTCTCTCCTCCCCTCCTGTCACACAGCTCCTGACCCAGGAGTTTTACAGGCTGCAGACGTCATCAGAGAAGCGGCTGGCGGAGCTGCAAGCTCAGAATGCCGAGCAGGCGTCTCGCCTGGAGACGTACGAAAAGCTCGAGCAAGAGTTGGACCAAGTCACCATGCAGGCTGCCGAAAGTAAAAACCGTACTCATTACATTACACACATTACTGTGAGGTCAGAAAGATAGATGCACAAACAAGTACGCACTTGCTCCTTCAAATGCCTCGGTCTGGCATCAGAGAATGTTTGTATTGATATCAAGAGATAGCGTCGTGTTGGATTCAGATGAAGGGAACAATAATGGCAATGTGAGTTATTATTCTGGAGCTGTAGTAGATGGTCTTGTGACAGTAGATGGAACAGAAGTTCAGGAAGGATAGACAGATGTTGTGTGAAACAACAGGATTTTACTACAGGCTGGTCTCTGCCACATCATCATCATCATTATGACCGTCCTGGAGATGTATAGACTGTATTTGTGTTTCTGTCTGTTGCCAGTTGAGAATGAAGAGGAGGCTGAAAGAGTGCTGTTCTCATACGGCTATGGCGCCAACGTTCCCACAACGGCCAAAAGAAGACTAAAACAGAGGTACAACACATGATACACTTCACATTACAAGAATAGGACACACACCTTTTCCTAAATATCCTGTATTCATTAAGAAACCAGCATGCTAATGTAATGTGGGTTAAATTAATATGTTGGTCAGGCAGATATTGGATTTCTACCAGTAATTATTTGGGTGTAGTTTTTGTATGCTTGTTTTGGTTCCTAAAAATGACGCATGAAATACACTTGCATTTTACTCCACACTTAATCTTTGATTTGCAGCCTGCCTGCGCAGCCAAAAACTCAAATTGATCCCAACTGTTGCGGTTGCATCCTCTGTAGGGTAAACAACGTGGAAGTACACACTAGTGTAGACTTGTTGGTGTTGTCATGTTTTGGAATTTCCAAAACTCTGTTTGTGTGCTGTGCAGCGTTCACCTGGCCCGCAGGGTGCTGCAGCTCGAGAGGCAGAACACGTCACTGAGGAGAGAGCTGGAGAGACACAAGTCACAGACAGGACAGATATCTGAGGAGGTAAACACACACACACAGCACTCAGATGTGTGCCTGCCCTGGTATCATCAATAATGGGTTAAAATTTAATCGAATGTCTAAAAAACGAATTGAAAAGCACTGCAAGTCCATACCTGTGCACACACTTGTTTTCCCACTATCACAAATCTCCTGCAGCAGCTCAGATTATGGTTATTCCGTAGCTTCTATCAAAGCCATATGATTTATTCCAGCTTGTTTCTACATCTCTCTGATGACATAACAGTCATTATCACAGAGCCAAGATCGGCGGCTCCTCTCTCATCATCCTCCATTTACCTCCTCACACCATCGCACGACACTCTGCTGTGAAAGTCACTGGCGAGAGCACATCTATTCACTCTCTTAAAGACAGAGTGCGAAACGAACAAAAAAAGAATGTAGCAGCTTGTGAGGTCGGTCATATATGTCATCAAACGCACTTCAGGATTCCTTAATGAAAGTATCCTCTGCCTTTTCTTTTTCAAACTTTGGTTCGAGTTTAACAATAGTCCTGCCAATTCTCTAAATCTGCTTTTAATGGCGTGCCAGGAAAATGACAGGTTGTTTGAGAGCAGACAGCAGACACCACAGACTTTGTATGAGAAGAACAAGACGTTTGTCTTAGTACCTGTCACACTTGTTGACACAGTGGGAAACACTGCCAAAAAACCATGACGGCCATGCTCTTCACTCTCCCAACATCTCACCACACCAATCATTGAGGCTTTTGTTGTATTTGGCACTTCATGTGCATGTGTGTGCAACGCTGAGGCTTTCATTTGGGGTGTGTGTGTTTGTATGCAGTCACATGTCTACTACTCGTGCCCTGATGCTAAAAAATCATCCAGTAGGGTTTGAAATTATAAGAATGACAGCTCTGGTAACCAGTGTGCTTGCTTTTTTCTTCATCCTTATTATAATCTCAATGAGAGGGGAGGTTGTGCAAGCTCGAATCAAGAGGCCGGGCAGGTTTGTGACTAAATAAGCCAGCCATTCAACTGTCAGGTGTGACTGACTGGCACTTGTCTGGAATGCCTCATAATTCATCGAGCGTGAAAGGAAAGGGTGAAAAATTATACTTTTTATTCACTAGAAAGGGTGTTAACCACTTAACCACCCACACAGATGCCCTGACTAAGTGACTATTGTCCTTCCCCTCCCACCTAGTCCTACTCACTACTGACTGGCTGTAAAAGCGGCTTAATGAGTAACAGCCTTACTTTATCTATTGTTTTGTAGATTTTAAGCATGATACTGACTGAGGAATATTGTAATGCACACAGTACATTCAAACTCTTATATAAGAGGTCATCAAAACAACATAAATGTGTTTTTCAGACCATAATTTCAAGAAAGAGGTTTTTAAGATGATGAATTTTGCACTGCATTTCCACTTTATGTTGTAATACTGATACTTTTAATAAAAATGATACACCTTAGATACGCCTTCATAAAAACTCACATTTATGGGCTCCCTAGTCTGCCGTCAAAGATAAGGAAGTCTTGGCTGTGGTTGTTGCTTAAAGAGTGATTCATAAATATCAGCTCTGTTTTATAATATTAACCACCACATGTGGAGTCAGTTTCAAAGCAGACATACTCCTTAAAGGGACAGTTCACCCCAAAATCAAAAGAGCAGATTTTTCCTCTCACCTGTGGTGCACTTTATAAGTCTAGATTGTTTGGTGTGAGTTGCAGAGTGTTGGAGATATCAGAGTCTGCCAAATATAATGAAACTAGATGGCACTCGGCTTGTGGCGCTCAAAGCACCAAAAATAATTTTGTAAAACTCAATACCACTGACTCTCCAGAAAAAAATGACCCTATTACTCAAGATAATCCCAAGACCTTGTTGTGAGCTGTTTCATGTTGGAACTATTTTTCCTCTGCCGAACTACACCTGCCAACCGTATCGCTGCGCAGATGGAAGCATGCATCTGCACTGACGCAGCTAACGTTACAGCTCAGCTGAGGAGGACACCATTGATGTTTATCTCTCATCATGTCATGTGCATGAGCTTTTCGTCCATAAGTAGATTTAAGTAACTCAAGCGTCTGGAATCTTTTAAAAATTGAAGGGCTATACCCGACTCCGAATTATGTTAGTTGCACAAGATTTGGCTGTTTACTACAAATATTAAACTATTAATTTCTTTTTTTCACCCTCATAGAATTTCAAAGGGGTTCAGCAGGATGATCACTGTGACAGTGACATTAGCATAGAGTTAATAAGCAAAATACACTAACGACGGATCAGACACATGCCACAGAATTTTTTAAATAATTTAAATATTAAACAAAAGCCAGAGATTGTGTTGTATTAAGTTGCTGTGAGCTGGAAATTCACCACCTCCAAGCAGAAGTCAGAAGATAACGTGATCTTGCAGTGTAACCGATCAAAGCCTCTCCTCCTTCGGGCAGCTGCCTCTGTGTCTGCAGCTTCCTGTGTCAAAGAGCAGTGTAACAGTGAGGAGCACTCACTGTGCCGCTAAATCTGGGGACCAAAACGTCCCCAAGTTTAGTTAAGTTAAGTTGCTGTAAGCTTTAAATTCACCACTTCTAAGCAGAAAGAAGATAATGTTATCTTGGAGCGTGACAGATCAAAGCCTCTCCACTTCCAGGCCTCTGTGTCTGCAGCTTTCTGTACCAAAGAGCAGTGTGGAAGTGACTGCAGCTAAATCTGTAGTCCCCAAAAGAAGACTGAACACTGACAAAAAAAAGACTGCTGGAAGGAATCTGAGTTGACTGAGGGGTCTCCACCTGATGATTTGAATCTCTCCTTTTAGGGGGCAGCCCTACAAAATTACCAGGGCAACAGACGTTTAGCTCTTGTTGCATCATACGTGACTCTCCACAGTTTGTGGAGAAATGTAGACCTGAGTCGAGGGAAAACAGTAACCTTAGTCGACCCTGACATCGGTAGGTGAAGTAATCGTTTTTATAATTGCCCCAGTGTGCGCACATGTGTGTTTTTCCTCAGTTGTTGGCAGCCAACCAGCTGTTACAGCAGACTCAGCAGCCCTATAGCTACCTGATTGAGACGGTGAGACAGAGGGATGCACAGATCAGCACGCAAAAGGAACATCTCACTGCGCTTGAGGACGAAGTCAGGTACACACATAAAACACACCCTCACAAACAGTAAACACATCTTTATATACAAGGAGGAACTGAACTAAAGCCACACATGACCTTTTTTAATTGAAAGTAATTAGGCTTTCTGTCTTGTTTGCCAAACTCTGTCTTTGTTAATTTCATTAGTTACATTTTGTACCTTGTAATTTACCCAACATGGCAGCAAGCCATACCTCCCTTCCTTTGGGCGTCTCTGTCTTCCTTTGTCCTCATTTGTCCTTCTCGCGCTTACCTCATTTTGTCTTTGTGTAAAGCTGCATGAGTTTGTCTATAAGCGAGTGTTTCACATCAGCGCGCTTATAGCTACCTGACACTGATCTACTGTAAATCTCCCCTGTCCCCCTCCATATGAGAAATATGCAAACTGAGAGACTGCAGGTTTTCTCTTGCTGCTCACTACCACTGAGTGCTCACCTGGGGCAAGCAGCAGAGCGGGAAAATATCCTTTTAAAATCCCTTAAAGCCTCTCAAACCTCCCCGTTTGACAGATATATTGAAGTCTTCCTGTGGCAGTGCTGTCTGTTTAACAGCAGAGACACAGATTCTTACTTTATCTGTACAGTCTTTCTGTCTTTAATATATTCACTATTTTATTTTGGCGATAATCCAAATTAACGCAGCTCAATTCGGCTAACAACAGTGTCTAAGCAGAGGCAGAGCTCAGGCTATGTGACCCACAAGTTGAACTCTTTTGTCCAGAGTTCTCAGTGTTCTCATTGGTAAAGTTACCAAGTGGCTGTTTCAAGGTTTGCAAGATGATTTTCTTTAAAGTTTCGCCATCACAAGCTCCTGCTTGTATGTTTCACAGCCCCGGGAAATAACACTTGGACAGTACTGTAGAGAGTTCAACTCACAAGATAGAAGAATCGTGTAAAAAAGAAAAGGAAAAAAAGGCAATTTATTATTTAGTGTATTTTAGAAATGCATGACTCATGTATTTAATTTTTTATTTTGCTGTTGATGTTTTTATACCGGTGATTTATACTCACAGTACGAGTGAACCAAACTGCTGCCATTTAGACTGATTGGTTTATAGCCCAACATTTTTTACCTTGTAAACTACACAGTCACAAACATGAAGCAACATTTAATTTTAATGTTCACCACACCTTCAGAGCGCATCCTGTGTTGATCCTTACTTGACCCCACACAAAAGCTAACTAAAACTTGTTTTATTTAACATTAGACATCTACTGTGTACAGTGTATAACGCTGTTTCTACAATCTTACAACGTCCTGCCTTAAAGGTGCAGTCTGTGATTCTAATCAAATACACATTTGCTCAGATTTAGCAAATATCCCCTCACAGCCTGCGAGTTGTTCGTTCTGTGTGCGCTGAAAAAAAAATCCAGTGTTCATACACAACCTTGAGTCTGTTAATGGAAAACATAGAAAGTAGCTTGGACCGAATCATACAATACTATTCAGGCCAGTTAGCAACAGGGGGGATTCATGTTCGTGCACAGGACAGAAGAAAGGGAATGGATGTATAAAGAAAAAGCTTGGGAGCTTCTGAATGAGCAGTGATGGGAGGGGTGTATTTGTTTGGGTGTTGATTGCAAATAATAAATATCTTTCTCCAGAATCACAGACTCCACCTTTTAAAGAATCTCATCAGCTTTCAAACCGTGATTCACAGGACTAACTTGTCCAGCAAGTTTCACATGACCCAGTATAATGAATTCATAACTTGTGGTAAGTACAGTAATGTCCTTCTGTCAATCAAAGGTCTGCTCTCTTTCTGCCTGTTTTTTGGGTGTAACTCCAGTTCTCTGAGGAAAGAACGAGCTGCACTGCAACAGGTGAAAAACAACATGGCTGCCGATCTGGAGCGACTCCTCAACCATCGAGAGGTACACCTTGCATTGAAGATGTCCACTGTTAGATATTTGTTATGTTAGCTATTTGATGTTATCCACTGTGATTAGATGTAGCTGTGACAACCTGTTTGAAATTGGTGAGAAAATTCTAGCAAAACCCTCCTTTGAAAATAAAGAAAATAAAACAACCGTGTTGCAGCAAGGTCAGAGCACTGCCGTCAATGCTGCCAACCTGGGTGCTAACTAAACAGCAGTCTTCAGAGCTGAAAAATGAAGCTACGAAAACTACAGTTCCTTGAAAGGCCATTTAAAGCTGGCCCCAAGAGCCAGTCAATCCCCATAGATCCCCATGTTAATATGTTCAACTTAACAGCTGAAATAAACGTGTTTACAGCCTGGTGCAAAAAACAGTTTGGTCTTCACAGCTAATTTTATGTGTCAGCCCTGTGATAGTCTGGCAACCTGTCCAGGGTGTACCCCGCCTCTCGCCCAGTGTCAGCTGGGATAGGCTCCAGCCCCCCCACAACACCGGACAGGATAAGCGGTTACGGAAAATGTATGAATCAATGGTAACATGTTCATTTCTGCTGTAAAGTTGGGCATTTTACCATGGCCATTCAAAACACTGCAGTTCTGGCACTTTTGCATTAGATTAATTTTTCAGCTTTGGAGGTTACTGTTTAGTCTTGACTCCTACCACAAGTATTTGAATATCCATTAACTTTCTGCTTTCTTGCTAGTAGCTTGAGTTGCCAACTGGCTAATGGCTGTTACCGCCCTGGGTTGAAACAGTCACGCGCAATTGCGTATTTCCGCTGTTGTATCTGATTTAAAAATGCAATTGCATTTACACCTCAATGCATTTTGGGTACATTCACACCTGTTCTTTCATGTAGTCAAGTACCACTGCACTCCAATCACCCAAAATGTATTTTAACACAAGATATAAAGGCGGTCATGGTGTTCAATGTACTAAAACACCACCAAGATGGAAAATTCCAGTCCCTTTAAACACATTACTATGTAGATGTTCACAGCTTGTTGGAGATAAGCCCCTCTTACACTTGTTTTACAGACAGAAGAAGCCGTGTTCGAATAGTGTTCCTGTTATTTGTCCTTTTCATCATCATTAAGATCTTTCCCTCTGACCTCATGTCTGAGCCTGTCTAGAGAGTGAAGATCAGGTGTTCCACATCTCCAGAAAAGGCCAAGATGGAAAATAACAATGGAATAACAATAGAAACTGAAGTATGGTGGTGCCGAAAATGATGATGTCACTAGCCTTCAATTTACAAGGCCTTCTAAGGACAGTCTCTGTGCTGTCTGAGTGCCTCAAGTGGAATGTGAAGTAGCAAGTGGCTCATATACCGCATGAAGTAATGAGAATATGATTTTGGCTGATACCCTTGGTACTGTTATTCACACGCTGGATGGTGGAAAATTGTTTGTGGGTAGCTTTCTGCTCCTACCCCGTTTTTTGTTTGTACTGTATCTATCCAATTGCACCACATGCAGTTCACCACCGAGCCAGTTGTCTGCAGGCTAGAAACTCTGCTCTTCTGCTGTTAATCTGTTTATTTGATAATTCTTTCATGATGTGGCCACTAGTTTCTCTCTGCAACTTTCCAACTGTCCGTCATGCATTCATACTGTAAATCTCATAACGACAGGTCCTACGTGTGCGTGTTTTCTTTCTCCAGCTTTTATAGTTTCAGCTCAGAATCACTCCTGCTGATTGCTAAAGTTTAGCCAAAAGGACAAGCCCATTAGAAAGGAGATGGTGTGTGTGTAAGGAGTGTGTCTGCGTGTGAGTGTGTGTGTGTCTGAGTGTTTTTGTTGGCCTGCCTTTGTTTTGACAGCCCTAAAGGCCCTACTGTGCTTTGTCATGTGTGGGAGTTGTCATGTCATGAGTGTGACCCCATAAACACAGACCACATTTACGAATGCTGAAAGGTTTTTTTTCCGCAAATATTTCTGATACTGTTTTAATAAGAAGAAACAGGTTCAGCTGTATGGTGCAATAACAAAACTTTATGGTGAAACAGAACCAATAAGCTTCTGGGATTTCCCAGATATTGCCGTTCACTTTTACCCTGTGACTGCCACGCTCTTCATCATGCAGGCAGGTTACATCTTTTAACGTAACAACCCTACTTTCCCCATAGTATATCCTCTTCTTCATCTTTCCCTAAACCTAGACACAAAAACATCAAGGCCAGCCCCCCTCAGGTCTCCTCTCCCACCCCCAACACACAAACAGGCAAACTCTCCTAATCCATGCCATGGTTGATAGGTAATGAGTGTTGGGGCCTGATGGTGGGTAGGTGTCAGCCACAGAGCCCAGTCTAAGCTGGGCCAGCTTAGAGCTGCCATCAAGGGCTTTGGCCTGTCAGCCTGTTGTAGCCAATCAGATCTGGAGTAATCGTGCTAGTTGGACACCTCTCTGTGGCTTTCTGATTGGCTGAGAGAACATTGAACAGATGGATTGGCCACTAGAATCTTTGTACCGGTGTGTCTGTTTGCCCACTAGTTAATCATTAGATCTATTCCCAACTCGCGCAGTGTAGTGAGATGGAGGTCAGTTTACAAACTGCACATCAGTGTACCTCCTTTCAGCTCTACAGAAATGTTACATTTGCCTTCAACCTAAGTTTAGTCACAGTGCTTTTGCATCCTTAAGTTAGTTGCTTTACTTTTCACAGTTAGTGCTGTTTCTCGTGGATGCCTGCTACTTATGGTCTGGCACCCACTGGCCCTGACCTCACCTGGGCGTTGTGGCAGTACACGCTTCTAACCGTCCTGAACACAGAAAGTAAGAAGAAGAAGATACAGACAGAGGGCAGAGTCTCTGCACAAAATACACAGCTGCATAGTTCTCGTGGATCATAAGTGATGACTGAGAGGGATTACTTTTATGTGAGAAGAAGTGAGTTGAAGGTAATAATATTGTAGAGCTGACAGGAAGTAAACAGACGTGCAGTTAGTAAAATGGGTATATGTCACGCTATATTGTGCAAGGAGAGAATTGAGTGAGAGCCGTACTTTTAGTTAGTTCCAGCAAGCCCTCATATAAATTACTTACTCAGTCCAATATGCAGCAATCTGCTGTTGGCAAATTGTTGTGCAGGCAATCCAATTTGTGTGTGTGTGTGCCTGTGTGTATGTGTGTGAATGACAGGTGGGAATGATGAGCAAGAGAGTAAGTATCTGGGTACACTATATACTCACACTGCTGGGGAGCAGATGTCAAGAAAATGCTGACACTTTTGATCACTAGTGTCACCGATATGAGGGGGACCTGGCCCACAGCTAAAGGCCATGACATCTGTGTTTGTGTGCGTGTGTGTGTGTGTAATGTGGGTGTTCAAGCATTTTGTCCATGTGCATCTTGATCATTGTGTGTGTGTGCATATACATGTGTACCAAAGACATGTGAGCATGTACAGTATTTACCACCCTTGCAAGTCACCATGATCACCTCAGGGCTCAAGTTGTCCTCACAGGAGTTGACAAATGCTTTGCAGAGAAATGTATTCTGCTGGCCTAGATAGCTCTCTATCATCAATGAAAGTGCATTGCGTTTAAAACTTTAGGTGCCCTTCAGTGATGGGACAAGGAGTTCATTTGAGAAAGAGCAGCCGCTAAAGAGAGAGAGAGAGAGGGAGAGACAGAGGAGAGAAAGAGGCCATGGCAAGGACGGTGCCTTTCCTCATCGAGGTGACATAATTAGCTGATCCTTGTCTCATCATCCAGGAACTCTCAAGACCCCCCTGTCCTGGGAGACAGCATGAGCACGATCGTCTGCAAGAGAGAAAGTGATCAAATCCACAACCTGAGACGTAGGGATACTCGAGGGCCTCAGCTGTTAAAGGGAAAATTCACCACCCTAAATGTAGATGTCTAATCAGTGTTGATGGTAAGTGTTGTCAACTGAAGCAATAAATTCCTCAGTGCGTGCTTAATTGACAGAGAAAACGAAGATCCCCTGCTGCCCACAGGTACCAGGATGCATTGCGTGTGAGTTACTGACACCCAGTGAGAACATACTTAAGCCTGCTTCTGCGGGTCCTAAAATAAAAACATGGAGGCTCTGTAGTCTGAACCAGTGTGAATCAAGATGATAACAGCTTTTTATTATTTTCAACACTATCAACGCAGCACATCACAGACGCCGACTATATCCTTTAGATGGCAGCCACGGGCGCGG
>JAPZEB010000003.1:20156907-20170976 GCA_029783705.1 Chaetodon striatus | reverse complement strand
TGTCTGTCTCTATGTGTCAGCCCTGTGATAGTCTGGTGACCTGTCCAGGTTGTACCCTGCCTCTCGCCCAGTGTCAGCTGGGATAGGCTCCACCCCCCACGACACCCTTGTTTAAAACTGGAATCGAGACGACCCAGCAGTTCATTAATATTGATATTTGGTTGACTTGAGGTTGTGACATTGAGCGACCAAAATTCAATGTCAGGGCAACCTGTAATGCCAACGTCAGTTTGAATACTGGCGAAAGATAATGTTGATGATGTTGTCACTGTATATAAAGATGGACACTTCTGTACAAAAATGAAGCCAAAATATCCCGGATGCAGTTGGCACCATCTTGCCCCGGTGAGGTCATTTGGAGCCAGAGACTACTTAGTAGCGATCTCTGCGGTACTTCCTGCACATGCAGCCGTATGACCAATTGTTAGCACACCACATTTACACACACAGCTGTCAATCGCATCGTCAAACCCCCTTTTTACAGCATCATATAACTAGCTATGATCAGACATCAGAAAAATAGAAACTAGAATAGCTAGTCTTTATTGTCATTGTACATGTATTTGAAATGGAGTGCAACCTCCTCAGTGCAAACATAAGTAAAAAAGAGCTTGACAAACAAAGAACAATGACAAACTTTGTCGTTTCTATTTGTCTATCCTGAATGTAAGCAGGAATATAGTAAATTTATATGCATATGTAGGAGTACAAAGTATGTATATGCAGAGGTGTAAACAGTTTTTTAAGCAGCAAAAGTATATACAGCTAAAGTGTCAGAGGCATATAAGAGGCTTTGGAAAACTCACTTGCATTTGAATCTTAAGTGCTGCTCAGATTTTGCCCATTCTTGTTTAATGTGTTTCTGTTGAGACTCCCAGCTTCATGAAAGCCACATAAATTACTGGAATATGCCTTTAAGGCTTCACATTACAGAAGGAGGAGTGTAGCTATATGTAGTGGCAAATATAGCTATATAAACATATTAAGCATTTGATTATAGATCCTTTAAAATCTCTCTGTGGGGATACAGTTGAAATATGTGTGTTTTTATGGAGGAAATTAAGAATCACAACAACAAAAATAGTTGAAAATGTGTGGTTTAGGTGAGTTTAACCTTCACCTCCTTCCTGGATGTGTGTGCGGTCTGGCTGGTCCTGTGCACACTTGACGACACTGTTGTGAGTGTATGTAGATGGAGTGTAGGGCGGTGGCCGGTGAATGAATGATCAAAGGTTTTTTTAAAGGTTTAGTGGGAGGTGCATGTGCTGTATTTACACTGGGCCGCCCCGCCCTACAGCAGGAGATAGAAAACTGTCTGTGGGCCGGTGGAGGGGATGAAACAAGTGGAAGGAGATGTAGCAGACAGGCACGCGTTTATAACTCCGCTGTTACACCTCGTCGGCTCCACTCCTCTCACCTCCTCTGTAGCATCCTCCCTGTTTGCACGGGCGATCATTTTGCGGTGCTGCATCGGAGCTTCATGGCCGCGACACTCACGATGAGCGGCGGCGGGCAGGAGGATCCCTTCTATCCGCTGCAGAAGGCGACTCTGCCCGCTGGATTCCCCCTGGAGGACTCGGCGTTGTTCGGCTTGGACTGCAAGATCGCAGACGCAGACAAGGCTGGGCAAAACGACTACACGCAGGTAAAGCGCTTCAAAAATCAACCCGACTTTACACATTAGTGATGTGTTTCATTGAATGGGCGTGGCAGATCGGTTGTAAGATCCAGGTTGTTGTTTTTTTAACTGGCCTCCAGTTTTCAATGGGCCTAGCTGCGTGATGATCGCCACTTAGTTGTGCACTATTTGCGGTAATAACCGAGCAGGCTGCAACCAGCTGGACCTGAAGCCGAGCTGCTCCGCCTGCAAACGCATTCACCGCATGTTTTCTGTGCCAGCCAGTTGGCCACCAGTTGTTGGTCTCCTCTCCTCTCCTCCTCCTCCTCCTCCCCCCCCTCTCACCATCATACCACGCTGACAACAACTGACTCCAGCTTCGGACAGAAAGCTCCCGGCAACTCTGTCCCCCAGTTAGCAGGAAACTTGTGCAGCAGAGGATAACAGCTGGTAGGATCAGGAGCCTAGAAATAGCAGCCCATCCCCAGACTGCTGCTGCTGCTGCTGCTGCTGCTGCTACTGCAGCGGACAGGGAGGCATGGGTGTTTCCCCATTCCCTTTCATGTTGCTGTTTCATCCTCTGCTGCAGGGCTTCTCTAACTTTTATACCCGCCTTCACATTCACAGGAATTAGGCCAAAAAGCAAAGAAAAAAAAAACATGAACAAGGCATTTGTTTGCCGCCAAGTTGCTCACTTGTGATGCCAGTGTGACCAAACATCGGCTGCTTCTGTATTCTGTTATCATAACTGCAGTTGTGCAGATTTCCTCGTGTTTTATTTGAGAGATCTGATTTCCATGGCCTGATCCTCAACTGTTGGCCTCGCAGCTGGCGGGTTTCTGAGTTCAGCCTTGCAGCCAGAGAGGGAATGTGGCAACTGCCTATTGATGACTACTTGATAAATGTTTCAGCGGTGACTGTCCTATCAAACCTTTGTCTTCTCAGAATAGCGCCTCAGAATAGCTCCGTGGTGGCTCACGAGGAGCAGGTCCGAGCTGGATGCGTTATGTTAACTTTAAGAGCGTGAAGCGTTTCTGAACCAGACTTTTGTTTGTGTTTTTAATCAACAGGCGAAGTGTGAGATGGACAGGTATCTCTCCCCTCAGTCTCTTCCTCCTCAAGCCCAGCAGAAGTCACAGAGAGACAGCACGCTGGATCAGTTCTTCACCGGCGATCACACTGGGGCGCCCTACACCCTCAACATGAATCTTTACCTCCCCGACGCTGCCTACGTGAGGATGGGCTTGTGTCAGCAGGTGCGGCCCCCTCAGCACCAGAACCCCACAGGTCTCACCCAAATCAAGACAGAATCGGTCTCCCCGTGTTTCTCCCCCAACGTACAGCTGCACTGCCCCAACACGACGCCCACTAGTAGCTGCAGCACATCTGGGCATGGCCCCGGCAGCATTGCCATGGAAACCTCAGCCATAAACATGACGTTAACAGGGTTACCGGACTTCACCAGTGTTTTTAACCAGTCAGGGGGCAGCCGCGGTGGCGATACAGTGCCAGAGGTGTTCATCAAACAGGAAATGTCATCGCAGTTTGATGCTCTCCACCATCACGACAACGGCGGCTCGCTGTTTCAGCTGCTTAACTCCGGCTTGGACCATCACCACGGCAATGGTATGGAGGCTCAGCATCAGCATCATCATCATCAGCAGCAGCAAATACAACACACTTCCACTTCCACAATCCACACGCCTTTCCATGACTTGCCCGTAGCTTCTTCCGCATCTCAACAAGAGCAGACTGCAAAGCCTGCCTACTGCGGCCTGGGTGGCGGGGCGTACACGCATCCTCATGCTCAGGCGCATCCCCATTTCCTCCAGCAGCAGGTGCCCTACCTGCCGCCCTCTCCGCCGAGCTCGGAGCCCGGCAGCCCCGACAGACAGAAGGAGCTGCTCCACACCATGTCCCCTCCGCCCTCATACGCAGCCACCATCGCCTCCAAGTTGGCAGGTGGCACCCCTGGACTCGGCCCCGGCCCGGGACCGGGCAGCTTAGCTCTGCCCCTCACTACAGGTCCCACGCCAGTCCCAGGCCAAGCTGCAGGCCTGCCCCAAGCACCTGCAACAACCCCAGCCCCAACCCCAGCTCAGACCACCGTGCCTGCCCGCTACAACCGGAGGAACAACCCGGACTTGGAGAAACGACGGATCCACCACTGTGATTACCCAGGTTAGAACAAAAACACAGGTACACACTGCATGTGCTGATCCTTGTCACTGGTGTGTGTGCGTGTGCGACACTGTGGTCAGGTAAATATCTGGTCACTTACAAAGGTCAGCCTCAAAACAACCAGCTTTATTTTAAGACGCCCGTGCATTTTTTAAAAATTATATGTTGTGTAAGGAATGACTTTCCCAGGCCTGTGAGTCACGGTTTGTACTACAGCCGCAGCAGAGCTGGTGCTTCACTGGAATTAAAATATGTTGGCAATGAAAAACATCAATCACTGCCTTCCAATTAACTGTCTGCATAAAAAACTACATTGCATGTATCATCTCACCTCAAACGACACGGGCACTCTCAGCCGCGAGCTCTCACACATTGTTGTGGCTTTCAAGTCATCGCTGGTATGACTGTGGAATGAACCTGTGCGTTTGTGCGTGGGTGTGTGTTAATTAGATAGACGCTCTCCTTGAGTCTTTTTTTTTTTTTTTCCCCAACACATCTTTTGCACACCGTCACACTTTAGATTGTTGGCTCTGATTGCAGTTGTACGATGTGCAGCTACTTGTAGGACATGTAATGTCAACTAGCCTGTGGCAGCGTGTAAAATAGGCTTTAGCGGAGCCTCCTGCAGCGTGTTACCACACGTCTAACTTCTTTAGAGTCACATGGAGCAGATCCATCACAACCACATAAGGACGCATCCACACTTTACCCATGTGTGTGTTAGTCACACTGCTGCAGCTGTTAATGAAATACTATCATTTCCTTATTTAAAGCCTGAATCAATCTGAGGGATATCTTTCTGAATCTTTCAAAATAATAATGACCTTTTTGTTATTGTAATCAAGACTTTGTGTATAACATAATGTGCAAAAAATTACATAATCCTGATCTTAAAATATCTTAATTTTAATGTCAAACTAACAGGTGCAGTGAACAGAAGTTGTCTGTGCGATTCAGTTCTTGTAAATACACCAAATTTCAACAGTTTCAAAACCAAGCAGGACTGTGGGAGCCACTTTTTAACGCAGTCACATGTACTTTTTGCAAAACATTTACTATATCTCATTCCAGACAGCCTCTGCTCTTCATTAGTTCACATTTCTAGCATACCACAGCTCAGTTTATTGGGTGAATACATATCTGACGCATGAATGATTTGGATTAACTCCTCTGTTTGTGTTTATCTCCCTGTCTGTCGTCAGGCTGCAAGAAGGTCTACACCAAGTCGTCCCATCTGAAAGCCCACCTCAGGACTCACACGGGTAAGACATTCCTCTAATTAATGCAGCTTTTTTAAAACAGGGACCCGTCCAAAAAAAAAAAAAAAAAAGTCACTGCCCACACACGACTCGTATTTCGGTATCTGCACTGGCACCGTGTTGCTAGGCAGAGTGTTGTGTTCCTGGCATGTGTGTGTAAAAGTATCCTACCCCATTCCCATCCTCTGCCCAATATACTATTCCATCAAAACAGGTGGAAGTGACACACTTCTGCCAGGGGATGACTCTAAGACTATGTGGTCAGCGCGAGACGTACGGTGCCATCTCTCCCAGGATCCCCGTGCCTGTTCAGACATCGACGTTTAAATGCTTTAATGTGCCTGTGCGGCTTGTTCGCCACTATAAATATATACCAGATCCGTCTGCGGGGGATACAAAAATATCTTAGATCGTCTTGTTCCTAATATCTCCACTTCAGCCATCACTGTGTGCACTTCAGATTCTTTTCTTTCCTTCCCTTTCTTTCAATCTGTCTCCCTCTCTCACATTTAGATTTGAACTATTAGTTTTGGATGAGCAAAGTCAACAAACAAGCGCTTAGGTGTTGGGCCCCGCCTCGCTCCAGCTAACAAAACAAAGCTTCTGTTGATATCTACGCATTCCTCTCTCATCTGGATACACACAAAACTCACTCTTTACCACTTTTACGATCCACAGTTTTGTTCCCCTTATGAATCTGAACTGCTTGTTCAGAACATCGCTGTGGGTGTGCGTGCCTCGCATTTCAGTTTTGGGAACATGACACGACAATTAGATCTGGCGTCATTCATGCTGCAGGCTGATTGTGGTTATTGCAGTTATTATAGACCACAAGATGAGGACATGACACGTAAAGAGGGATGTAGCAGCAACTTCCTATCCTCTCTGCTTTTGTCAGTCTCGCTAAGTTATTTTCTCCCCCCTTTTTTTTTCTATCACTTTCATTCATCTAATCATCCTCTCCTCTGCTTTGTGCCATCCCTCCACCTTCAACCCTCCCTCCCCATTTCTATCTTTGTCCGTTACTCATTCTACTTCTCTTATTCAGCTGCTTGAATGCACACTTACGCACTCATACACACACACACACACACAGACACACGTCCGCACACACCTGTCAGTAATCTGTATGAGATGATTCCTAATGCGTTTGGGTCCCCGTGGGAGTTCCCACTCTAATCTCCATCAACATCCATTACCCTGATTGTTTGTGTGTCTGTCTGTGTGTGTCTGTGTGTGTGTGTGCGTGGGTACATGTGTTTGCGAGAAGTGAGCACTCCTCCCAGTTCACTCTTTTTTTTCCTGTCTTTTCTTTGTCTCTCCTCGTTGTGTTTAGTTTCAGGTGTGTGTGTTATTAAGTTTGGTGACGATGTGGTTAATTTCGTAGCGGGATTAAGGCTGTTGTTTTAGCGATGCGGCAGAGCTTGCTGTGCTTGTTTAAAGGGCTAGTTCACCCAAATGGAAAATAATTCTATATTTTTTACTCACCTCTGGTGGTATTCAATATGCAGATCGTTTTAGCATTTATTTGCCCAGCTTTTGAGATCTACGTTTTAAATTTCTGCTTCTACCCCAGTGTAATGGAGCTGAATGAAATTACGTTAATGGTGCAAAGAGCTTTGAAAAATGACATTTAAGCTGTTAAACTATTTTTTTCCTGAACTGGCGTCTTATTAGTTTGAATAAGCCACAGAGCACAAAACAATTTTCAGAAGTAGCTCCAGTGGAAACTGTTCATGGCGAGGTTTATCGTCCATCTCACCCTGTTCTTAGTTATTAGAAATTAGAAAAATGTAAATTAGATGTTAAAAAGAAGGAGAAACAAACGGCACAGTTCCCATTAGATCTCATTGTAGTTTGCTCTTACAGCACAGTGGCTCACTTTTAAAGCACTCTTTAATCAGTTACACAAAGAAGCAAACATTTGTAAACCTGAATAAGAGGTTATGTCAGCATAACCTTTTAAATGCAAATAAAAAAGGGACCAAAAGAAAGTAGACAAACCAAAGACAGAGGAGGAAAGGGGGGCAATATAACAAGGCAAGAATCAAGTTCCTTACAAGACTGGACATATTTCTTAAAAGGTCGACTCCATCTGTGTTCTTATGCAGGCTTTTCAAATTAAAACGCCCACTCACCCGTTAGCAGGAAGCACTGACGTATGTTAGGACACTGTGGGTTAGTTTAGAGTTTCTGAAGTGGGGTTGTATGAGGTACAAATCCCTGCTTTACCTTGCCGTCGGACCAGAGTTGCTGGTCTTCTACTTCCTCGATCGGTTAGTTTGTTGTGTTTGTGTGTGACTTTCAGATCCGTGCTGACGTTGCATCCACAGCAGTGCGTTCTTAGCTTCTGTGCTGGTTTGGGTTCAAGTGCAGCGCTCTACATGAGCACTACGGAGGGCACGAGCACATGGGGACCGTTGAGGCCGGGTTAGGGTTCAGTGCGAGCGTTCAGCATGCATAAAAGAATGCTTAAAGAATAAAACAAATCTAAAAAAAAAAATGTGTTAACGGGTTAAAAGAAAAAGTCCCAAAGGCACTTGCAACGTTAGGTTTGGGTTAAAACGCAGTGCTATGGAGGGCACAGGCACATGGGGACGTTAGGGAGTTAAAAGAATAGAGCTAATTCAGAAGACTCTTAACACGCAGTTCTTAAAGAAGGCTTGTTTATTTGAGCACCATAATCATGCTGAAACCTACAGTGGGAAAACGTTTTCAAAGGGCTTGGGAAAATAGCATTTTGAAGTTAAACCATACACACTTCGCCCAACATTTGAATGTTCACATTTACGTTAATACATAAGGAACAATAATGGGAAGCCACAGAATGATATTAACAGGAATAATGTAACCACACTTTAATCATCCATTGCTACCAGACAGAGCTGAATACACAGAGCATGCAGAAATGCCAACATGCGTAACTTACATAGCTGTGCTTCCTGTGAAGTCTTGTCTGTTGGGTGTTACGTGCTCAGGTTGTTTAATTCTCTTAATGTCACCAATGAAATTCACCTGCGTTGTGTTTGGGTGTCGGCAGAAATGTCAGAGGCAGATATCTCAAAACCTGCACTAATAAAACCCAAATTATCTGCATGGGTAGATACTGCTAGGTGAACAAATCCTTTAATCCCACCTTTGGGCCACTGGACCAGGGTGGCGGCTGTGCATCGCAGGGTGGACGGTCGGGCCTGAGATGGAGCCGGGGCTGCAGGAGACAGGTCACACTAGTTTTCACAAAGTGCCTGTGGCTGTGGCTGAACATTATTGGAATGACAGAGTGACAGAGACAGACTACATCTGTCAAAGAGAATTGCACAGAGGCAAAGGCAGACAATGCAGACGAGTCGGCCGTGGGAAACTTGTGCAGCGTGTGTGCTTGATGAATGGCTGTGACAGCGTTATGACTGTAACTGGATTTTTTTGTAAAGCCTGTTTTCCCAGTTCCTCCACCCAACTGTGTGAATCATGTAACACTGGGAATTAGCGTCAGTTTCAAAAATAATTGGCGTCATCAGTTCTTACAATCACACATTGACACATCTCTGCTGTTTTATAGCGTGCTGGAGATCATGTGATCAAGCAGGAAATGCAGCGGTGCTACTGTTTGTTTTTCCAGAGAGCAGCTGCACTCATTCAGACTCTCTTTTCTCCCATCCTGCAGGTGAGAAGCCGTACAGGTGCACGTGGGACAGCTGCGACTGGCGTTTAGCTCGTTCAGATGAGCTGACGCGTCATTTCCGGAAGCACACGGGCGCCAAACCCTTCCAGTGCGCCGTCTGCTCGCGCTCCTTCTCCCGATCCGACCATCTCGCCCTGCACATGAAGAGACACCAGAACTAGCAGCGTTTGCACACACACTCACACACACACACAAACACACACACACACTACAAACCACACAAGCACTATCTTGACACACATGACGCACTCACTCCATCTCCCACAACAACGTTACAAGCTGCCTGATGACACCACAGCTGCTCCTGGTGCTGCTATCCTGTGCTGAGACGGTGCGATAGCCTAACAAACGTGTTGCTCTTAACCCAGAGTGGGACGATTCGGAGGTTGTAAAGTAGAAACATAACGGCCAGATGAAGTTTCTGGTCCTGTAACCTCCAAGTATAGATTTCTTTGGATGAATACAAAGAAGAAAAATAATAACAAAAAGAAAAATGGTAGCTCCAAAATGTGTCTCCAGTCCATTTGGACTCTTTTGTGTGACTGGAATGAAAGCACTTACCACTCAAAACTTGTACATCTTTTGTCTCTGTCCTAACATAGACCTGGCTTCATCATTTTTTTTTTTTTACAAAGGAGAAGCTTTTGTTTGCAAAACTAGTCAAGCCAAATTATTGTTTACTCCTTGGTTTGTTAGTTTGTTAATATAACTGGAATATCCAGGTTTGATTTTTATTTTATTTTTTACCAAATCCTTCGGTTTGCACTAGAATTGGTAATCTACGTCTGAGCCTTTTTCGGCCCATGCATCTCATTCACCACTGGAACGATCACTATCACCACTGGACTGAATCTCTGTGAACGCCACACAAATCATCGCTGTTCAGATATTAAAAATTGAAGGCATTTATACTCTGGAGAGAAGGAAGATAGTGCAGGAAAAAACGAGGGAGGGGTGGAGATGCAGCGATAGAAAGATTTTTGTTTTTAGAGAGACGAGATCTGAGGACGACGGAGGAACGGAGGAAGGTGGATGGTTGCTAAAGAGCAGCAATTAGGTGATGAATTATTCATGTTGTCTTTTCCAACCCGAGAAGTGTAAGCAGAACCCGGAGACAGATCCCAGAATTCATTCAGTTAAAACAGAATTGACTGTATTTGATGCACAAGCTTGAACTAAGCGTCTTTAAAATCCAATTACTGTACACTGTCTCATCCAGCCTGTATTTTTTTTTTTTTACTTCTTTAAAATGTTTTAACCAAAGTATCATTTTCATCATCAACACCTTATTAAGTGCCTCCTTCTCTGATTTATGTGTTGTTGCTCAGTGGTAGCAGAGCTGTGATCAACGTAGACAGTCCTTTTAAACACACATGGTGCTGTTTTGTTATTTCTTAATCTATTGAAATATCTAGGAGAAAAAAAAATTCTTTTTAAATTACAAGGTTTACCCATCATCCATTGTGATTTAACAGCTCGGCTCAGGCCACTTCACGGACATCCTCCTTTTTATTATCAAAATGACAGTCGGTCCTTCCTCTGAGGGTTTTCATGCTCTCACTCTGTACACAACTAACTAGCGATTCGGCTCTATCAGTCAATCGAACACGGACGTTATGTTCTGGTCAAGGATAAGTTCTCATTTTTTCAAGTCTTTCATAAAACAACATGCACACATGTTAATTTGAAGAGTTGTTGGTTGCTTCAAGTGTTCCTCAAGAGCTCAAGAAGGATTTTTACCCTCATCATTTGCACTGAAATCGCTCTAGAAACAGATCTCAGTAGGACGAGAGGAACATTTGCATCAATCAAAACTCTAATGTGGGGTAAGACGGAAGAAGATGCCCTCCTTAATTCCTCTCCTGACCAACAGATTGTGCCAAATCTACTCTCAACACATGAATTACTTTATGCCCTAGTGCAGGGTGCTCAAAGTTTTTATGACTTAGGTCAATTTAAGGAGCCAGGCTGCACTGAACAAGTGCATCTGTGAGTTGTCTACTAAAATCGCTAACTTTAGCTAACAGCATTAGCGCTGATGACAGAACGTAATTCCCCCACACATCTGAGGTGCCACTAGTTTCCATGTAACCAGTAGCTTTCCACATTTTGTCATCCCTGAGCTGACAGACGCTTGTTGGGGCCGCAACTAACTACAATTTTCATTGTCGATTAATGCACAAAGAACGGTAAGTTAAGGCTAATATTAACATAGCCAGCTAACGTTAGCTTATCAGCTAAGGTACTTTTTCACAAACTTGTTTCAGCAAATAAAACTTTAAAATGACTTTAGAATTTATATCAATTTATTAATGCTCAAAAGAAAGGAAAATTCAAAATAAGATCTCTTCTTTGTCCGGCCTCTTTCTCTAAGACATAACGGAGCTCAGTGTAACATCAATGTGAGATTTTGACAATTTTCTCATTCTTTGTCGTTTATTTTCTTGATTAATTGATTAGTTGTTTGGTCTATAAAGTTTCATAAAATGGAGAATAATGTCAATCAGTGTTGCCCAAAGCCCAAGATGACATCCTCAGTCATCTTCTTTTGTCCAAAGCCACAAATATTCAGCTTACTGTTCTAGAGGAGTAAAAAAAATACAGAAAATATTCACATTTAAGAAGCTGGAGTCACAGAAATTTAACTTTTTTCTCCAAGAAAAAAGAAAAAAAATGACTTTAAAAGATTAATCTATTAAATTGGCTGGCCACTATTTTAATAGTTGACAACTAAATCTATTTATCGTTGATGTATTAAATGTTTGCCATTAAAAATGAAACCATTCAAACGGAAAGCAAATGATTAAAATGTAATGCAAGCATTTCATGTCGCGTTCAGGGGCCATACAAAATGTTTCCAAGGGTCGCCACTGGCCTACGGGCCATACTTTGAGTAACAATGCTTAAGTGATTTCAGATATTTAATCCGAACAACACCACCAGCTGTTTTTTCCTCCTGGGTTTTAAGGCACCAAACCTGGGTATCTCTAGTGGCACATCACTCATTTCCCAGCGGCATCTTAGCCAACGAACCTGGGTGTTATTCACAGACACGTAGCACAGCGTTTTAGCTCATCTGCTATAAAATAATGTGCAAACATAACATCTGTGATTTTTCTGATGCCCCTTCACAAGGTTTTCATTTTTGTGCTGTTACAACAAAATTGGCAGCTCCAATATATTTCTCCCATCCCTCCCCATCCTGCACACACTAAACTCATATCCTAACATGTTTTTATTTTACAGTAAATTGACTTAGTTCTTAAGGGCGTGTTTTCCCCAATCTTACCCTACATATAACATGAGTGACTTGTTTTAAGGCAGACTTGAAAGAATGTGAACCTGTCCTTCAACATACACGTGAGTGTCCACTTTGATGGTGTGATTGAGCCTGCGCCTATAACTGTATTTGTTCATTCACTGCAGGTAGCATAAAGATAATATAGCACTGTAATGTATCATGGTAAATCTGACTATTTATTTGATTGTGTAGAAGTGGGGGTTGTATCAGATCAACCGTCTTTCTCCCCAGCAAAAATGCCTTAATGTAAATATATGCACTGTAAATAACTATTGATTTTTTTTTGTTTTGTTTTTTTCCTCTTTTGTTATTATTTTGTAAACAAAGGGGCAAAAAGAGGAAAATGCCCTGCATCCAAAAAATATTTGAGCCTTTTTTTGTTTTTCCTTTGGTTTTGTTTTCTTGTCAAAGATATTTTGATGCCATTGTTTTATATATTGTCCTTCCAACAACTTATTTTGTAGATTTGTTTTCTTCCTAGGTAAACGTTCCAAAGACAAAAGTTGTTTTTTCTTCAACTGAGTGAAACCGATCCTAATAAAGTCAACTGACACTTTTACAGACGGGCTCTTGTGCTGAAATTTACGGGGAGATTTCTTCTTTTACCTGCAAACAATGAGTGAATTTCAGGGCTCAGCTGTGGCAAAGTATGTGGTGCGTTTAGTTTTCTGGCCATGAGGTTTTTATTAAAGCAAATTTTTTGAAGAGTAAGCCACGCTGTGCAGATAGAGAGTGTGTGGTGCATTAAAACAAGCCTCGTCAAGGGCTAAATGAAACAAATGAGACATAACCGCTTTAATCTCTTAAAATCTTAAACACGTTTCTGTGGAAGTGCTGATCCTCTGTGTCTGGGATTTTATGCGAAGACATGCTTAAAAGTTTCAGCAAAGGGAGATAAGATGTGGAGGCGAGGCGAAGTGTTCTCGTCCGGGACCTGCGAGTAACCTGGAGCACCCTTGCTGGTCAACAAACAATAGTCCTTTGATGTCCCAGCAAGAGACAATGGACAAGAAAATAAATTTGACCACCACTCAGGGACCAGAGGGGAATCCCACTGCATTGCAATGGACATACAAACGCGCGCACACTCACACACCATATGTTCTTGATTTAAGTCATAAATGTGACCCCGGGTCTGTGTTGTAATCTACCTCAGATGTCAGAGAAGAGGGAGGTGGAGGGGAGAGAGTGAAAGAAGTGAAATGCAGAACAATCTAAACAAAAGAATCTCTGGGGGGAACCAATCAACCACTTCCGTCCTCCTACATCTCCTCTCGCTCTCCTCCTCCGCTCTTCTTATTTAATTTCATTTTCTCTCCCTCTCTTTGTCTTTCCATGCACCGTATCCCCCCTCTCCTCCCCGGTGGAAAGTATTGTATGAAAGTCCAGGGGCGCAGCTCCATGGGTCAGAGTGGAGACTGTTCTCATAACCTGCTCCGCTCCTCATCTTTTTCCCCTTCTTTTAATCACACACCTCGTCTCCCTTTAGTCCTCTGTGCTCCATCTTTGCCTCCACCTAAAACTCAAAAGGGGGAATTTTCATTTCGGTCGTCTCCTCTTTCTTTCCTTATCTCGATTCCCCCTCTTGCCAAGTCTTCCACAATTATACGGAATATGTGAAAGTGTCGACTTGCAGGTGTATTTCCGAGTGTGAGAATATTAAAAAGTTAGGATGAATGTTCCCCACACACACATACACACACTCACAAACACGCACACAGTGGTGATGAGTGAGTGGGAGCTACCGGTTCATGTTTTGGATCAACTAAATTAATGTCACACATCTGGAAGAAGGCTCCTGCCTGCTCCACCCTCTGCTGTGCTGCGTTGGTGTGATTCCCAGTTTCCCTTTGTGTGTGTGTGTGTGTGTGTGTATGTAGGTATAATGTTTCCAGTGCTCCTCTCTTGGAACAGACCACCCACTCAGAAGACCAATAGAAGGACTACGGGGAGCCCGGATAGACACACACACACACACACACACACACACACTCAGGATTCAGTTTCACTGGTGGTACTGGTGATACT
>JAPZEB010000003.1:20047038-20060317 GCA_029783705.1 Chaetodon striatus | reverse complement strand
CATACCTTTCCCACTACACACTGGTATTTCAATCTCGACTCAATCGAGAAGGCTGACCTGCAGATATAAAGAATTGGATTTAAGGCTTTCGAAATGGAACTAAATATGCTGCAGGTCACACTGGGGGAAAATAAGCGGCAAATGTAAGTAAGCATGAAATAGTTTTTCATAAATAATCCAAATGACAGCAGGCTTTCTAATGGTGCCAGGGGGCTGTAAAAGAATATGTTGCCAATTTCTCCCCTATTAAAGTGAAATAGAAAGCCAAATACATAACAGTGCTGACGGAAAAGTTGCATACCTGGGCCCGTTGGAGTGGAGATTGAGGACACAGTTGGGTGTTAGAGGTAGTTGTAGTTGGAGGTAGGGTGGTGGAGTGATTGCTCGCCTTACAGTGGAGGTCTTTCCACGGCAGGAAAAAGAATGCCCCTCCTTCACATCGAATCAATTGGTCAATAACTGCCCCCTTTTCCTGCGTGTGCACAGGTAGGCAGCTCTCATCTGTCCCCGTGCAATGTTGATTTGATTTGCACTTATGTTTTTACAAATAATCAATGCTCCATTTTGACTAATACAAGGGCCCGTAACAGAATACATTGTCAGAGAGGGAAAAGGAGAAAAACAAGGAAAGAATAAGGAGGTATTAATGGGAACGCCATCGACAGGAAAGATAAATGCCAGAATGTAACAGTGCTGCGTGGTTTTACAAAGTCTGAAACAGCTAAGAATCTAGTTCTCCAAATCCCTCATGGTAACCAGAGGAGGACGTATTCAGATCCCTTGCTTTCGTAAAAGTAGTAATGCTACAATATAAAATTTTATTCCATTACAAGTAGGGATGCATGATATTGGATTTTTTGCAGATATCCAATATGCCGATATGTAACAACCTATTTTTTACCGATATCGACATATCCGCTTTTTTCCCTACCTAATTTTAGTGATCATCAAGTCTCTTAACATCATATTATGCATGCATACTATTATCATGATGGCCAACCAGCAGATGAAGACAAGAAATATCATGCTTTTTAATGTATGTGATATTCATTCATTGTGCAAAATGAGAAAAGGCATGTTGGCCAATTCTAACAGTTTACTTTAAAGCTGATATCAGCCAATACTGATGATGTACCGATATTATAGTGCATACCTACTTACCAGTAAACATCCTGGCTTCAAAATATCACTTAGTTAATGAACAGAAGAATTATTAGGAAATGTATTAAAGTATTAAAAAGTAAAAGTACTCCTTGTAAAGTAAATAAACACTATGATTTTTATACTATTATACATACAATTACAATGTATAACTTGGATTTTACTGTTATTGTTGGTTAAGGTGAAGCTAATTTGAACTACTGTACATATTTTACATACATAGTTACATGTTTATGTTGTCAAGTCCATAGTTATCTCTGCCTGGTATAAGCCTGGGGGGATCATGCATTTGGTTGTGTGTGTGTGTGTGTCTCTGTATGTGAGTGTGCGTATCTGTCTGTCCGCAGCTAATCTCGCAAACTACTGGACCAATCAGCCTAACATTTTGTGTGCACATTTATGACTGTATGCTCAAAGACCTCTTGTGGTTACGGTGATTCACAACTGTTGGAAAACCTGTTTTATTGACTGTTTTATACCGTAATTATCTACTGACTCTTCACTCCTCTGTGAATTTTCAAAAATCGGCTCAGCTAAAAACAGGCCACATGACATCCATAGAAGAGTTTGGTCTCATTTTGAACAGGGACATCTACAGATTAATTCCATAGCTGATATGTTACAATCCAAGAAAGCTAGACACGATACCAGATAACTAAATACCCTTTTTTTTGTCATCCTTGCTGCCATCTTGACTGAAGGGAGCCAGGCGGGACAATTCGACTGGGCACAGCTGCACCACAAACTGGCTGCATACTACAGCGGGAGCATGGCTTAAGCGGAGTATTCTGCCTGCCCGATTTTGCTGACTTGCATATTCTGTTGATTTAGTCATTCTTTTCTTGATATTTGTGCTTCTACCACGAGTACGTGAGAAGGCTACGTGGTTAAATAGTGTCTTTTTTGTGTGCGTTTATTGTTTTTACCTACTTTTTTTCTACAGGTTTATACCGTTAAAATTAGGGATGCACAATAATATCTCCACGTCATAGGTATCCGCCAATATCAGCCTTAAAATGATGTGTATCAGTCATCGGTAAAATTAGTTGTTACATGTTGGCATATCAGATATTGACAAAAAAACAAATATCGCGCATCCCTAGTTAAAAGTCCAGTTATGAATGACATAGGTCAAAGATTTGTGGAATGTATTTTCATGATTAAATATACGTTCACCCTCATGATTTTATCCTATCTTCCGAAATGCGCTGCAGTGCGTCTGCTGTAATTACAAGAATTACCTCGAGTGGCTGCGATCAGCTCAGCTCAGCCAGAATGCAGCTGTCTGGTGGAAATCTGCACTCCACTGAGTGCACTTTTCTACCTTATCATATTTTTATGTATGTGAAATCTTAATCTATAAGAAAGTACAGCTGTTAAATAAATGTGGTAGAGAAAAAAGAATATAATTTCCTTCTGAAATGGAGTGGAGAAGAAGTGTAAAATAATATAAAATGGGGAATACTCAAGTAAAGTACCTGAAATTTGTACTAAAGTGCAGTACTTGAGTAAATGTACGTATAGTATATTATCATATCATATATTATGTCTGCTTTCACTTTCTTTCTCTTTGATTTAAATCCTTTTTAATTCCTCCAAAAACAAACTTGCATATGAGGTTGGGTCGATGTTAGAGCTTCTATAAAGCTGTCACATACTATAGAAAAAAACACATATGTGCTATCACAGTCATAAAGCATTTGATTGGGCTGTTTGGTGTTAATCCAGCTCTGTGAGGCTACTCTTTGTGTGTGTGTGTGTGTGTGTGTGAGGCAGAGGGAGAGAGGCTGATTTGAAGTCCCCTTGAGTCAGAATCTGTTATTTATTGCTATTAAATGGTTAATTTTCCCGGGTGCCCTGAGGACTTTGGGGTGCGTTAAGATGTGTGGAAGATAGAGTTGTCAAGGGTTTGGTGTGAATGCTTGATGTATTAGGAGAGCGATTCTGAAAGACCCATTAGGAACTGATGCTGGTGCCTCGTATGTTTCCCATTTTTACTTAAACACAAGGAAAATGATGACATTACTCAGATAGTTTTGATTTAATTTTATGTGTCGGGAGTATTTAAAGTAGCTTCCAGGTTCCACTGAACTTATACTGTATATTCAGATTTTTTTCTTTAGCTATATCTATATATATCTACATGGCCAAAACTATGTGGACTACATTTATCAACCTGTTTTGGACTTAAGTAAAGAAAAGTAAAAATCTTTTTACCTTTATTCCAACTCGCAAACTACAGAATAAAAGCTTGTTATTGAATTTGTTATGACTTGAAAATACTTCTAAATTTAACAGAGCTCCAAAAGTCTCTTAAGTTGGTTAAGAGTAGAGCTTACATGACTGCAGTAAAAAAATAGAGGCGAGCATGTAGCTTCTGAGAGATGTTTTGGACCGAGTGTACAAAGTGTCACTGATTTTGAGTTATGTGTTCAGAATAGGGTAGTTTGATTCAAATAATTAACTTTGTAGGCTATTAGATTGTTGTTAATTTTATTTGTCAATTGCCACTGAAAATATGAAGGATTTCACACAAATAAAATAAATAAATTTAACTAAGCTAAATGAAAAAGAGAAACATATCAGTAAGTAAAATGTAGGTGTTTTCTCAATAATGAACAGTGGGACAAATGTCAGATGACAATCTTATTTCTCACACTCCATGGAGAATTTTTTTTTCCCTTAAGTTAGCTCTTTAAAGCATTCTTGCATATACATAACTTTTTAGAAGTTTAAAAAAATACGGCCCTGAAGATTAAATCCTTATATGATCCCGATCATCTCTCATGCGCGCCCTCCTTGCCCTCGCAAATGAAGAGGCCATTAACCGTCAAATGACGGGAACGAAGAAGGACGGGCCAACCTATGAGAGATTCGCCTAAGGACTGACCAGCCATGGCTTCCCTCGCAGCAACATTTTGTCACTTGCTCACGCCCCCCATTGCCCCGAAAAAGGCACATTCTGTATAAACAAAAGTAGGCAGGCGGCATTTCGCTGCACTCCTCGATTTTGTTTTTATACTGCCAATGCTAAATGAAGGCTGATTGGGCTTTCCTGCAAATTTTCACAATTCCTATTTAAAAAGGGCTACAGACTGTGGTGTAAGCTCACAGACAGCCTGTCACTCAAAGCGGCTACGGCCTTAATTATGTGTAACTTTAAGCCTTAATAAAATGTAAGTGAGTTACATAAAATCCACCCCACGTACAGTTGTCATGAACAGGGAAATTAGCCATAGAGACCAAAAACGTTTTTGTAGGAGGCTGTAAACATGTTTATCTTTGCTGTAAAGTTGGCCATTTTAACATGGGGGGGTCTATGGGGATTGCCTCGCTTTTGGAACCAGCCTCAAGTGGCCATTTGAGGAACTACAGTTTTTGGAACGTTCCAGTTGGCTTAATATTTGAGGTTGCCACCAAGTTCTACCCCACCAAAATAAATTCTTTATGGACCTCGCCTTATGCAAGGGGGCACTGTCACGCTGAAACAGGCAACAAAGTTGTTGTCTATACCAAAAAAAAAAAACGTTTTAAAAAGGGGTGTCTACTTACTTTATTTTCATTTGTTTGACTAAAAACATAACGCTGTGAGAAATGATCACATTGAAGGCAAGTCAAATGTATCTATCTGACTCACTGTGTGTATTTAAATTTATGTGTGTGTATACGTGTGTGTGTGCGCACAGACCTCTCTTGTCACTCTCCTCAAGTTTCCTCTCATTAGGCAGTCCTGACAGCTGCTGGAAGAGGCATACTAATCAGCTGACAGTAATAGCACTCTTTACCACCCTGCGACACAAGAGAGGGAGAAAAGAGAGCAAACAAACACCAATTACTGTCCGTCACGAGGAGGGGGCGCAATCATGTTTGGGCGCTCTTTGTGATCATGCGCTCCTTGCTACACTCACACACCAAACAAGAGGGTCAGCGGAGTTGTGTCCACGGGGAAGATACGAGTATTAGTGTCAAGTAGGAAAACACAATTTTTTGTTCTCTGACCCGGAGAGTGAGACTCTTGTTGAGTTTAATAGTCTTGTTCCTGTTTTGTGTTTGGGTACTTCCTCTGTTGTCCTCTTCAGTTTTGGAGCATTCAACCCCCCCCTGTGTGTCAGATAGCTGCAGGTTTTCGGCTCAGCTGATGGGAAAAGCAGAAACAAAGAGGCAGCTAAAGTGCTATTAGTTTTGATTGGTTAGTAATGGGCTCTTATTCATTGGTCGATGTATTGATCCATCAGTAATCAATTTTGTCTCATTCCTAACCCTTGAGCTGAATCTCAATCCATTTCCGGAAGTGTCTGAGACGAGAGAAAATTGACCCCCGGCCCTTCCTGTACTTAATTCTGATGAGAAGATCTGGTTCCTCTTTAATGTGGAGTTCTGTCACATTACAGCGGAGCGCACACATCAGTCACATGTATATGTTCTGGGCCGCTGGCTCCAGAGGCAGAGGGGGGGAGACGCTCTGCTGTCTCTGGCCTGTGGATGCACCCCGTCTGTGGTTCTCACTGCAGTCGGTTCCTCTGGTCTGCTCGCGGGGGTCTAGGGTAACACTTTCTCATCCCTCTCAGGGTCACATCCTTGATACCAACAGCTCCTCAATTATGCAGTGACACAGAGAGATCAGCTGTCTCTGTGGATGTGGACAAGATAATATGGTGACACCGAGTGTGCATTACGCTTGTTCCCTGGTTCAAGGCTCTGGGTTTGTAGCCAAGCTCTTGAGATGACTGTACAGCCGGTTAACCTTCTTTGTGTGTCTTTCTTTCAGGCTTGTGTTTGGTGCTCAGTGCTGAGATAGAAATCTGACATCACTTTGCTGATTTGAAGTGTTTTTGTTCAGTTTGGTTCAAAGATGTGTAATCAGTGACTGTGTAGTTCTTGTCTAAGCCTCACTATCACATCACAGTTCAGATGCCTGGGAACCAGACAAATGTAGAAGCTCAGGTCTTATTTGCTCTGGCAGATGCGATGACTCGTGCACCCTCGTGACGGGGACACTATGGCAAGCATAAACCTAGCTTAATAGAGACGAGCGCCACTGGGGCATTTTTGCAAACAACCAAGATGGCTGCAGCTGATGTGAAACTTTCTGTTGAAGTTGTTTTGTTGCTTGGATTTATTAACCTCTATCCAATTGCTTCTAGAGGCATTTTGGCTGATGGCCGTTGTTGACGCATCTTGGGCATCAAAATTAAACTGAGATGTTTTAGACTAACTCACATTTATGATTTGGTTTGGTGATGTTGGGTTACATGTTTCATTCAGCTCAGTGCAAAACTAAGCCTGTGTGAGACCTGTTTCTAATGCTGCATCCACACACACAGAGACAAAGTAGAGGGCAGTCTCTGGCCTCTCATAAATCTGCAGCTCTGTGTGTATGTTGCATCGAGCACATAATGTACACACTCTGCTCTGAGTGGACAGTTGATTTCCGATGTAGCTGTCGCATTACACACAAAGACGTTGTTTAATTGCTTCCTGTTGCAATGTTTCACAAGTCTTAAAAGCCGTCTTTGCTGTCCTTTTTACGTCGGAGTTCATGTTAATTAAGCTTTTCAGGATTGCAGCCCCGTGTCTGTGTTTGAAACTAGAAAGATGGAAGTGTGATGGCTTACATTACGTCAGAAGACGTTTGCATAAAGTTGAGCCTTTCTCAACTTTCCCCTGTAGTGCCACAGGGCGCCTTTGGAGTCTCTGTAGCTCAGTGAGCAGCATCAGGTCCCATTCACGATGACTAGCTGCCTCTCACTGTCCCAGCTTTTGAGTTACCACATCATAATTCAGTAAGCTTTTAACCAGGCTGAGCTGAGCTGGCAACAGTGCCCTCAGTCACCAGTGAGGGGATCTCCACTGCTGAGAGCTACCGATTCAATCAGTGAAAATGATTATTTTGGTTTGAAGATTTTGTTAAAGATTAATTTACACATATTCAAAACACCTCGTCAACTAATATTAGAAAGTTACTCACCAGCAAACATCTGGCAGATTTGATTTACACAAAGTGTCTCATATGTTGTCTCCTGAAAGAAATTTCATTTGAAGGGATAGTACTCCATTTTAGGAGACATGCTTATTTTATGTTCTTGCTGAGAGTTAGATGAGAAAAAGTCATATCTCTGTACAGTAAATATGTGTCTTGAGCCAGCAGCAGGTTAGCTTAGCTTAGCCTCAAGACAGGAAACAGGGGAAAACAACGAACCTGCCAGCACCTTAAAAGCTCACTGACTATCACATTATATCTTTGTTTAATCTTTAAGAAAACCAAAGTATAATAATGAGAATTTGCCGTTATATGGGTGGTTATGTGACGGACTATTTCTTTTGCAGATTATTTTTTGGGCCTTTAGCCTTTATTGGGTAATACAGGCAGGAAAGGGGGAAAGAGAGGGGAACTGGACCCAGGCTGCTGCTGGTAACTTCTTGGAGTCTACACTGGTAGCCAACAAACAGTTCAGCACATAACCCCAGATGAAACTGTGAATTGTTGTACTTTACATTTTTAAACGTTCAAAAAACCAACTGTGATGCTAGCCTGTTAGCCACACCTGCCGTCTGAGAGGCTGCTTCTAGGAGCGAGAAGGAGGTTTTAGACTGATGAACTGACGTTGCATCAGACTTTTACAGCAGAAGGAAGCCCCTGTTCTGTGGAGCAGACGTCAGGACTGGCTTAGTGTAATATTACTTGTGGTGGACAGTGCGGGGAGCGTGTCCCATCGTGAGATACTAAAACAAATGTTAAAAGAGAACTCCCTGTTCCCAGTCTTTATGCTAAACTAAGCTAACTGGCTCCAGCTAGATGTTTACTATACATGGTATCATTGATATCAATCTTCTCATCTAACTCTGGGCAGTTATGAGAATAAGTGTATTTACCTAAATGTCAAACTATTCCTGTAATATTTTTTGCACTGCTGAGTTTACATGAATCAATAATGTGATTAATAAGATATGAAACAAACAAGTTCCCTTTTTTTAAAGCTACATTATTGGTTGAATGGGTCGCCCGGGTCACATTTAGATATTGTTAAGTGGCTTTGAATAGCTCCCTTGATTTCACAGTTCCAAATGACCCGCGATAATCAGGTCATTAAAATGAGCCCATTCTCCACATCTGACACACTTCCACTCCCGCCTCATCTGAATAACAAATCAGCTCTGGAGTGCTTTCTCAAACAGAAAAAAAAGAAGAGGGGAAAAGAGGACTTTCTCTTTATTTTCAGGTTAACCTTATCTCTACATTCAGGAGTAAAGATGGTAAGAAAGCTAGAGGGGCGAAAAGGTCCTGTCAAAAGTGCCAGTGCCTGTGTGAAAGTACCCGGTTTTCTTAATTCATCCCTTAGGACCGGATAAGTCTATCAATCTGTTAAATTGGAAAGCCATTAGGTGCCCTGGTTTATGTGTTTCAAGCTGTTAACTAGAGGCTGATTGATTGTTGTTCCTTTGATGGGATATGCTGATCTAATCTCACTGTGTGCACGTTTGCAATAAATTACACAATTCATTTCCCCCATTTAGAGGAGGGGGAAAATCACACCTCCAGGCATGCCTACGCTCTGCAGGCAAAAGAGCAGGGAACCTATTTTATGGTGCCATTTAGCCAGCAAGCTTTCAGCAATCCCTGCCTTCTTTCTAACCCCCCCCTCCCTCGCCCTCTACCCCTCCAAAAAATCGAAGCATAATCAAGGTGTATGTTTAGAAAATTTATTGTTATAATTTTCCCCCATAATCTCTTCCATTTTCCTGCAGCCGTGCTGACATAGATCATCATCTAAAAAGAGAAAATGGATAGCAGTTTAAAATTTATCGGTCTTTGATTCTCAATTATACGTGTTTATGACTTCATCTGTCTTCAGTGACTTCAACCTTTTCCATTATGGTGGAATATTATTTGTACGGAATCCATTAAATTCACAAGGCAGGACTCTAATGGTGGGGCTGCAGCGATTTGCAGAGGGAAAAGTTTTGAAAGGTTGGCTTTAGGAAAAGCGCGGCTGTTATGACACAAGAAATTGCTTTATTGATGGTCTGCTCTGCTGCCTGTGCATTTGGCCATTTGTTACCCAGCCCATATCTATATCTCAGGCTGACACTGATGAGAACTTTTCTGTTGCCCTCTCCAGATTACCGAGTTGTAATGACACATACAGGCAGGCTGGGTAAAAGCTGACGATCCACGGCAGAGTTTTTGGAGGTACAGAGGGGTGGATATTGAGGCTGGGTGCCTGGAGGGCTCGGGCGAAGCTGCTCGTAATAGAGAAAAAGGGCTACATCGCTCCTATGACTGTTTCCATCCAAACCTTACAGAGGTCATCATCTCTGCTGAGAAACAATAAAGGGAGAGAAGGAGTGATAAAATGTGGATAAAATGAGATCAGGAGAGATAAAAAGGAGAATACACCTTTATGTGCCCATATCTACTCATGAGGTACATGCTAAGCCACATATTTTCAAATCATTTCTAAAAGGGAGTGATCATACGCTACGGGAAGATTACAGCCTCGTGCGACTAAACTACATCCACCAGAAGAACTGTCATTCACCTCCTTAAGTTCATGTTGTTTCCTGTTTACACAGGAAGTAACAAGATTCCCTCCAGACAAGCGGCCGCTGAAGTGTTCCAACCCGAATGACATTGAGCTCCTTCGACTGGCTGGTGCAAAGGGCCGAGTAAAAGCTAATCAGGCTGTAATTCAAGATTCGCCTGGCCACTTACAATCAATACTCGCACAATCCCAATTAAAGCTTGCCGGGTCAGTGGAGGGCCACCAATTCCTTTACAAGTTAAATGCAATACTTAAATCTAAAGCAATCTCAGTGTGGCCTTCAATGGTTTAATGGCTCGTGCCAACAGGAGTGTCCAGTTAAAAGTGCACGAAGGACACAGGGTGGACAGGTTACAGTGATAAATGCTTTTTCTACCTCAAATAATACTTTCAAGTATCATTTAAATGCAGGACTTTTTCTTGTAATGGAGTATTTTCACTGTGTTGTATTGGTAAAAGATCTGAATACGTCCTCTGGCACTACTTTTGTCTGACAGTCACTTTAAAGATTAAGATAATACATTTAAAAAACTGACACATTCTGTAGACTAAATCTGTGATTCCCAATCACAGGAGGGTGATAAAGAAAGGGGGCACCTCTGCAGTTAACACTGGGTACATAGAAATATTGACAAGACAGTAAAAAAATATATATCCATACATTCAGTCAGCTGTAACTTGAACACAATATGTCGTTATTGAAAGTTTGTGAAGAGTAGTTATCAAGCGAGCAGAGAGGTGATGTGTAAATTCTTACAAGTAGTTGAAAATATTAGAAATATAGAGTTCAGGAAGTTAGCTAACTAAAAGTTATGAATATGCAGCTGAAACAGAAAAGACAAAAGTAATGGCTAAATGGTTAAAACAGCTAAATGTCCAGTGTCTGCCACAGTGGTACAAAAGCAAACTTGATCACACTAACCTAAAAATTGGAAGTTTATTGTATAAAAAAAAAAAAATTGGAACAATATCGTCACGTGTTGAAAAATGTATGAAAAAATACTGTGAATAGTCTTAAATAATATCAAGTTTAGAGCTGCATGATATAAAATAATAATAATAATAATTATAACAGTAACAATAATAATAGAATTAAATGCTCCTGCAATTTGGATGTTGCACTTGGCCTTATAGTGATTTTGATAAGATTTGATTGTGGTGGTGTTGATGAAGGGGTAGTTGAGTTTATCTGAGGGGGATGCAGGGTTACGTCTCAAAGAAAAGGTGGGAACTACAAATATTAAACAACGAAGCAGTTTAAAATGTGAAAATTTGCTCCATTCAGCCACAACAGAGAAATGCTACTGTCACATTAATCACCAGAAATAACAGTCAGATGAAAATCAGTACTTTTACTTTTGAGATTTTCAGTACATCTTTCCAGTATTACTACTTAATTTTACTTGTAATGGAGTATTTTTAATGGAAAATAATCACATATGCTTGTAGTTGACATGTATGTTTTTCACATGTGAAATAATCACCTGCTTGTAGTTCTTGAGGAAAACCCGTGCTTAAAAAACACGTCCTTGCAGTTCACATGTGGAAAAAACACAACATGTAAAACACCTGTCCAGAAGCCACATTTTCAGTTCACATATATTTTTCGCATGGGAATTTGTTCACATGGAAATAATCACATATGCTTGTAGTATGTTTTTCACATGTGGGATTGTATTCATTTGTGAAACAATCACCTGTGCTTGCAGGTTATATGTGGAAAAAACAACATAAATAAAACCCGTGCCCAAAAAACATATGTCCTTGCAGTCCACGTGTGTGTTTTTTACATGTGGGAATGTGTTCACAAGTAAAATAATAATCACATGTGCATACAGTTCATATGCGGAAAAATCAACATGGAAAATGTGTCCAAACACCATATTTTCCAGTTTACATGTGTACTCCTCACACGTTGGGTGTTCACGTGTGGTTTTCATATGTGACTTTTTCATAATTGATATTACAGTATAGCCTCTTCTACCTAAATAATTGATCTGAATACTTCCTCCACCACTGCTGCTCAGACCCCAGTCCCACCATCAACACCTCTACACCACCTATTTTCCCCCATTTTCCTTCCAGTTTTCTCCCTCTGAGCTTTTGCCATTGCATCCATGTCTTTTATCACAATTTTGACCCACAGAAAGGAATTCTCACAAGATATCAAAACAAAAATCTATATTTAATATGGGAGCAATTACAAAGCGAAGTTGGCTGCACAGGGCCGTTGTCACCAGAGCGCGTGTTTTTCATCAAATAGGTCATTAGACGATGATGGATGTAAACCTATAAAGTATCTAAACTGGACCTTTTAACAAACCACGAGCAACACTATCATTTCTCTAATAGAACCTGCTGACCGTGTCATTCCCTCCTGCCATTTGTCATTTTTCCTTGTGAAATAATCAATATCTGGGCGCTTTGAAATAAATAATATAAAAGTCATAGTAACCTACCCGAGGAGCAACAAAAATAGACTTATGGAGCACTCAGAAGGCCTATATGGCCTCTGGGCAGTGTCTACTGCATGTTTCTAATCAATGCATAATATGAACTGTATTTTTTAAAGTACATGATCTTAGTTTGTGCAGTTTATTTTCAGAGTTAGTAACCGCTGTGGTCTTTTTTTCTTCCAGTTCAGCATGTTGGACTGCCATTATGGTCATAAAGCATTGCAGTAAATTATTATTTGTGGTGTAAATATTACCGGGCCCTTCAACAATCTCTATTTGACTATTGAACAACATGAGCTGGGAATCAGGCCAAAATGATAACAGCCTACTAGAGTCACTTTAATCCAAGGGTTAAAATAATAATACAGAGAGGAGAGTAATGATATCTGCACGCTGAAGAGCTCCCAAATTAAATATTTATTTATTTTATGCACCGTTTTTGATCACACAGACTGTAATCAGGCATCAGCTCCTCTGTGTTTGACTTCCTACTGTACATCCCCATGTGAGTCTACTGTCTTTCCAATTATTGACAATAATCTCAAACAAGTCTTTTATTTTGGATTACAAGAAAATGTATTTAGTGGAGGACAGGTACACGATGGAAGTTGTGAAGTCAGTCAGTTTATCACAAGACAAATATTCAGCTGTTTGTGTGGGATTAGTACCTGGCTGAAGTTGTCAATTAATCAAATACGGTTTATGTTATTAAGCAGATACAGGAAGCTGCACAAATGCCCCTCTTTTCTTTTTTTCATTTTGTCAGCTCCACATCTTACATGATACATATGTGCGTAAAGGTCCAGTGTGCAGGATTTAGGGGCATATATCGGCAGAAATGGTATATAATAGGGGTGGGGGAAAATTGATACATCATAGTATCACAATATTTTTGTGTGGGAATTTAGGGCTGAGCGATATGTCCTGAAAATGATATCACAATATTTTTTTCTATATCTCAATACACAATATATATTATATAATATATATTTGGAAGACACTGGGAGACAAAATCAATCAATATTTCGACAATATTTTTGACATAATATCCTCTCTGATGTCACAAAATTCTAGGGGTGACTATTGTTTTTGCTTTTTTTTTTTTTTTTTTTTTAAATA
>JAPZEB010000003.1:20036587-20046938 GCA_029783705.1 Chaetodon striatus | reverse complement strand
TATTTTTTTTTGTTTTTTTTTTTTTTTTTTTTACCTACATATGGTGCGGGTCCTCTACCATTGAGTTGTTACTACAGTAGCCCAGAATGGACAAACCAAACAGTGGCTCTAGATAGGGCCACTAACGTTTTAACGTTGGCCTGATAGTTCTCATACACGCTTGGCACACAGGAGAAGTTTCAGGTGTGTCACCTCACAGCTACGCCACTAAATCCTTCACCTGCACCTCTAAAAACAACAGTTGTGGGACTGCCATCCTTAGCCTTAGACTAATCAGGATGTGAACGAATCTCGTCTTCCTAAACTTAGTTCAGGAGGTCAAACTCTTATAAATAAAACCTTCTAAGATTGCTGATCAAATTCCCACTGTCCAGAATGATTAGTAGCAGTTTCTCCTCTGTGTTCAGTGGTGTCGTGGAGCGTATAAACTATAAGAGTTTCCAGGAGCTTGAGTTACTTTAATGCTGTCCCAGTGTGAATAGAGCTTTGGTGGACACAGTGACAGTATCCACACTGTCTTTGGGGATATGAACATAACTTACACCTGATACAGTCGCACCAGTGCAATAAAATAATGTAAAGTAAAATCCAGTTTATAGTCTCTAAAGTCTCCACATTCACAAATATTGGCTATTACAAAAATCTGAATTCTTCTGATTTTGTATTTTTAGGGAGCCCCGGCCGAATACACACATTTTGACTCTCATCCTGAAAGTGCCATCAAATACCTGCGATGATGACCATGTAAGGAAAGGCGGTAATTACATCACAGAAACAGGATATCTCCAGTTGAGCAGTTCACTAAATGAATAACACGTGTTAATTACACGGACATGCCGCTGCTTGTAAGAACTCTAGAGATGATGGAAAAAAAAAAGCACTGTGACACCCAGTGCAACCTTTACCTGGTCACTGACACCCTCTTTTATGGCTGCATATCACATGGCTAATGAGTGTCTTTCGGGAACAGATGATGATGATAATGATGATTCATCTCAGTCACATCACTCATGTGATCAAACTGCAGATAACAGTCTCTGTCTTGGTCTGACTCAGAGTTATTTGTTGCCACTTTGGAGGACAATGCATTGACTTGCATTCATTTCATGGAGACTTATTGCATGCCTAACCCTAACTCTGACTCAAAACCCTAATCTTTATCCTAAAATCTAGCAGTTTGCCACGTGAGGAAATTTATGACCCTAAATTGGAGGTAAGTCCCCATAACGTGACAGTATGATGAGTCTTTGTCCCCCCAACATCATTAACACAAGCATACAGCCTCCACAATCAGTCCCCACTCTTGCATTTCCTCCTGGTGACCCACAGATGACGCTGTCTCTCCGTCCTTCTCCCACACCGGCAGCTTCCCAACCAATGGACTGCTTTTTAACAAGTCAATTAATATCAATGAGTGAATATACATAGCACATTTACAAAGAGTGCAATCTGAGGGATGAATTAACCAAATCGATTAGGGAGG
Source organism: Chaetodon striatus (assembly GCA_029783705.1). Taxonomy (NCBI): domain Eukaryota; kingdom Metazoa; phylum Chordata; class Actinopteri; order Chaetodontiformes; family Chaetodontidae; genus Chaetodon; species Chaetodon striatus. The sequence continues at coordinate 20,045,455 of JAPZEB010000003.1, read as the reverse complement.
AATAAATGACTGTGCGACCCGCAGACATTGTGGAAGTGGCCCTCGCTGAAAATCAATGAATTAGAAATATGAATCTAATCGCCCATTGGTGACACGTGGAGTAGCTGCAGCCTGATCTCAGGCCTTTTTCATATTGTGTCTGAGGAGCTGAGGAGAGTGCTGGCATGGTGACCAATACTTGTGTTTAGCTTTGTTTTGTAAAGTTAGGATGAAGATTGAAATGAAGCCGGCACAAAAATGAGGCGTTTTATTAATTTAAAATAAACGTAACGTAATTTGGAGAATTTCGCACTATTTAAATTGGTATTAATGTTATATTATAAGTGTGCATGGTGGTAGGATAACTGCTAGATTGCTGGCTTGTTTTTTATTCAGTGTAATCTAATTTGAACGGACTAAAAGCGTCACATTCAGGCCTTGGATAATAAACGCAAGCTTTACGCACAGGTTATTTTTCCTTTAAGATTCTATATTTCTTTACGCTTTTGGTGCTCATTTAAAATTTGTTAAATATAGGCTGACATTTCAAAAAAATCTTTGCACAAATACCCGGATTTTAAAAACCCACCAGGCACCTGCAGCCCGAGTGAATGTGGTTCAAAAATGCTGCACTAAATAAATAAAAGAAAGCCCCAGCAACACTGGATTATGAGTAACCCCGTGCAGTCGATCTGTGTCTGACTGTAATGTTAGTTGTGTGACGAGGCGCTTATCCCAAACCTTCCTTTTTGGCGCTAACAGCCCTGTGTTCATTTGCTGCCTAATTGGACTATATGAGACCAATAACAGGCGAGCGCACACAGCCTGCAGCCAGAGCGCACAGAGAGGGGAGGACGGTCTTTCTCTCCCTCCCTCCCTCCCTCCCTCTTTCTCTCTCCTCACCGTCTCTCCCTTAATCCCATTTGCCATTGTACATGCCCAATCGCCTATACTTTCCGCATTTAACTTGGATGACATTTTTATTTCATCATTAGCATCAGACGCCAGACTGACTGACACGGTGGACACAGTTTGACGAAAAGAACCCGGAATGAGACATCTCCATGTTTATGCATGTTTTGTTTTTTTGTTTTTACCGCTCAAAGCTTTTATTTTATTATTTTTCTAGCCTAGAAGGACGCGTGTTTTGACGCGGGTGTGAAATCGAGTCTCCGCGTAAAATCACTGAGAAGAAAAACAGGGACTCCTCGCAGCCGGGGATATCGTCAGTGTAAGTCAGGCTTGCCTTTTTTTTTTTTTTACCCCCCTCTTCTTCTGATTCCTGCTTCCGTGGTCCCTCTGCGTTCAGACCACAAACACAGCGATGCCAGAGACAACGCAAGAGACGTGCGCTTCGGCCAAGGACTCTCCTTTCTTCATTAAGAACCTGCTGAACTGTGATAGCAAACCGACCAAACCCAAACCCGTGCTGGCTGCCACTAAGGCCGCCTTGGAGGGAGGATTTTCCCTGTCGCAGGTCGGGGACTTCAACTTTCCACGCTTTGACCTGCCCGCACAGAGGTTCAGTCTACCGGCTCACTACTTGGAGCGCACCTCGGCGTGGTGGTACCCCTACACCCTCAGCTCATCCGCCCACCTACACAGAACCCAAGGTGAGACTGACAGATCAAAACAACTGTTTATCATGTGTTACAGAGCGGATATGAACAAGACACTGTCACACTCTTTGAATTATATTTTGATATTGGAGGCTTTTCTCTTTATCTTTATAATACGCAGGGGAAACTTTAATATTTTTATTTTTTAGAATACCAGGACCTTTCAGGATCATGTCCCCTGTGCGCTTTGTGACAATATTTTGTCATTGCACTTCCTCCTCAGACACATACTCCATAAACTATTTTGTGCGTTTTGGTGATGGCAAATAACACGACGTGCGTAATCTTTATCACACCACAGAGTCTAGGCTGTAGTGATTTTGACGCCTTGTCTTCTATGAAGGCCTATTTTGTTATGCCACGACAGGGGGATAATAGATCAATAAAGTGACACACTGTGCATAAAATGAAGTAGACATCGTCAAATCATCGGATGAGGGTGACGATGCGCAGCGTGCTTTTGATTTGTCTATTGGCGCTCAGTGTGAACATCTTACCCCAGAGGCTTTGGTCACTGACAGCGTTTTTTACCTGCCTGTTTCTCTGCTTTATTCACGTGGGATTTAAAACACAATGATATGAGTGGCACTATCATGTTTATGCAAAGAGGAAATGGGGATTTTTGAAAGCTTGCTCAATTAGGAGAGTGATTTTAAAACCCTGATTTGTGCAGGTGGATCTAATAATTAAAGCAGGCCTGCTGATGCAGAATATTTGATTTGTTTAGTTTATAAAAAGTGTTCTTTTAGTAGGGTAAAAATAATAATTTGAATACATTTGGAGACGGTTTGGTCAGTGATTTCAAGCTGTATAAATGGTTTATGTTTATGTCACACGCCATTTTTCTGGCGCTATTTATAACCAGTTTAGTTTCCCCAAAGCCCACAGGCTGCCCAGTATCAACAGGCTGTAATAAAACCCAAACACACACAGCATCAGGCCCCAGTGTTTATGACCACATCTCCCTGTGTCCCCATTCCAGTCACCGACAAACTAGGAGCCAGAGACTCCTCTCCAACCTCGGGCACGGACAGAGACTCGCCGGACCTGGTGCTCAAATCCGAGCCAGACGTCAAAGACGACGACGAGGACGATGAGCACAACAACAACAAAAGTGGCGACGAGATAATCCTGGAGGAGAGCGACACGGAGGAAGCCAAAAAAGACGAGCTGGAGGAGTGGAAGAAGAGGGACGACGACAAGAAGCCGTGCCGCAAGAAGAAGACGCGCACGGTTTTCTCCCGGAGCCAGGTGTTCCAGCTGGAGTCCACCTTCGACATGAAGCGGTACCTGAGCAGCTCGGAGCGGGCCGGCCTGGCCGCGTCCCTCCACCTGACGGAGACTCAGGTGAAGATCTGGTTCCAGAACAGGAGGAACAAGTGGAAAAGGCAGCTGGCCGCGGAGCTGGAGGCCGCCAACCTGAGCCACGCCGCGGCGCAGAGGATAGTCCGGGTGCCCATCCTCTACCACGAGAACTCGGCCACGGAGAGCGGGGGCGCCGGTGCCAACGTGCCCGTGAGCCAGCCGCTGCTCACCTTCCCGCACCCGGGCGTCTACTACTCCCATCCCATCGTCACATCCGTGCCGCTGCTCAGACCGGTTTGAGAGGAGCGGAGGCTTTGCGGCACATTGGTGTCGATTTTAAAAATCATCCGAGAAAAAAAAGACTTCATATTTTTGTACAACTGACTGAATGAAGAAAAAAGAAAAGAGACACACTGTCAGGCCTGATGGACCTATTTTGGGCAAATATATTGTGTCATTTTCCTTAAGGGTGCCGTTTACACGTAATCCGACAATTCAAAACCCACATTATTATTATTATTATTATTATTATTATTATTATTATTATTATATGTGACTATCACCTCAGGAGTCCACCTGCTTACACTGCCTGATGAGTGTCTTTTATTTCTCCCCTGGTTTTTCCACCATGACTGTTTCCTGGACGCCAACTCAACCACTGTAACATCTATTTGACTTTGTTTACAAGACTTGGCGGCCTAAAGGCGCGGGCCAGCTTATCACTTCCCACTTATTTGAGTTTATTTACATTTCCAGAACTGATAACACGATAATGTGCAATACACTGACGGTTTGCTGTGAATGAATGAATCTATTCACGCTGGAATATTGATGAGGCTTTGTTGTCATTTCCCTTTTTTTTTGTTTTCTATTTTTTTGTCCTTTTTGTTTTGTTTCTAAAGCGCTTGACGGGGGACAATCAAGACACTGTCAACTGTAAAATACCCATGTAGCTTTATGTTTAGTTTTAGTGATCCTCACTCTTGGTCCCTCTACATGGACACGTCTTTCAAGCACAAGTGTGAGCTCCCAATGTCTCTGAATCGACTTTGTGTTTTTGAACAGGAGCGGCAAAAAATATCGACTACACTGGTGTAAAACAAACAAAAAAAAAAATATGTAAATGTATATATTTAATGAGGCACGAGGAGAGGAGCTGCCACTTCTCCTCTGTACAGTAAAAACAACGTTTTGATATTGTATTGCTGAACCATGTTGTGAAATAAATGGAGAATATTCCTTACATTTTAGGTTATGTTTGTATGACTTCTGTAGAGAATATCAGTACATCTATATCTATATATATATCTATACATATACATATACTGCAACATCGACAAAAAAATTAGCATCAAAGGATGCCAAAAAAATATTAAAAGTGGATGAAATTAATTTCTATCCTGATAATAGATACATGTCGATCCCCACACACACTCACACACACAGACACACACACAGACACACACACACTTGTAGCATGGGCAGTATGCTTTCTGTAATCATCTTGGTGTTATGCACTTTAAAAACGGTATTTTACATAAAAGTGGTTCGGTCAATTAGATGCGTAATTGCCACCATCTTGCCAAAATTATGGGTAATGTACTCAGAAGAGGACATTACTCCCTGAGTATAAGCTGCTGTCTGTTAACATTTTTTTTCTCTCTCTCACGTGGTGTGTGTGCATGTGTGTGTGTGAGTGTGTGTTGTATATTCAGTGAGGTGGAAGGATGTCAGGATCTATGGCAATATGTCCACCTCACTGGTATAGTGTTGAAGCTGGTGATTTATTTGTTAATTCATGATTTTGTTTTCCTTTTTATTTTATAATATTAGCAATTTTTTTAAAAATATTTTGAACATGATTTTATTTTTCAATATCATCACTTTAAAAAAAATCTGAATATAATTTTATTATTTTTGTTTACTTCACGAGGAAACGTCTCTCTTTAAAAAGATCACTTGTGATGTCATTTTAATTAAAATGATGAGGGAATATTTGTGCTAATTGTTGTAGGATATAAAAAATATAACCTACTTTATCTAAAATAATTTAATTTTTAAAAAATCTGGACAATAACAGCTCACAGTTAAATCCTATTGATCTGTAGTAGCCTAAATTAAAAACGTTTTTTGAAAAAGGCGTAAAATTTAAAGTGAGAAATAAAAGATCAAACTGGCACTTTGTAACACACTCACACAGGACCACAGGTGTCACTGGACACTTGATGCGACTGTCAGCAAACACATGCTGTTGTATGGAGGCTAAGATAATTAAATAACGCAGTTAAATGTAGGCTATAAAAAAGCTTTAAAAATACGATTAGATAATTCTGCTTGTTTTCATGCAAATTAATCTGCTTTAACATTTTTTCTCGAATTGAGAGGCGCAGCTTTGAGAGATTTGTTCCCAGCTTGTTTGAAGAGGGATCAATGGAAATATATAAATGTGCATTAAAAATATTCTGCCCCACTCTATTACCTTAAAAGGAAAAAAAAAAAGGTTTAACAATAAAATTTCGATATTGGTGTTTTTTTTAGAGGATCACTAACCTGAGCCTTTTATTTTCAACATTTACTACATATATAAATATACATTTTAAAAATCTAATTTGACTTTTTCCCTCAACAAAACTGGATGCATGATGTTACAGTTACAAGGCAGTGATGCAGATCCAAGGGGAGGAGGCTCTGGGGGAGTGAACACTCCTCTCAGCCTCTGTTGAGTTGGGCACAAAAAAGGCAGTGATCAATAATCACTAATATACACTAATAATATATATTTTAACACACAAGTTTGAACTTTTCTTTAAACTCTGAGATGTACAAATCCACCTCCAGGCTGCACCCAGGTGATAAAGTCCAGGTGGACACATGCAGAGAAACTACAACCTGCTTCTAAACAACACGGCTTAATCCTCTCACAATGTGCACGCGACAAACTGTGACAGCTTGAGCACAGTTTTAGGAGTTTCTGCTCAACTCAGCCTGACATAAAGAATAGTTTTAATTCTGAATGCAACATTGTGAGACACGTGTTTCTCAGAACAACCTTTACCTCAAAGGTCATATTCTGTTTTCATCTAAGCTCACACAGATATTGGAAATGAATCAGTCAGCTATAAACTCTATATGATGACCTCATCAAGAGACAAAGGGTTCATTCAAATATCGTCACATCACCCAAGTATCGACGTGCACCTACCACGCACGCTCAACGCGGCCCCATTACCGCAAATTAATAGATTGCTATGGCATTATTCCTCTGGCACGTATCGATCCGCAAACGTCTGCATCACATTGCGTCAAGTAAGAGCAACGTTCACGCGCCGCTTCGGCTCGGCGTGTGACCTTGATTTGCGCGCATAAATTGAAAAAATTACCACTCGATAATTTCCATTTGTGCGACATCTTTATGTAAAGGAGTAAAAGGGGAGCGGGGCCGAAATCAGATAAAGTACATTTGCAGGAACGGGGGCAAACGGACGTGACCGGGGACTGCGCTCAGTGTATTACATTAAAATGGAGAGCTGAATGAGGTAATTTTAAGCACTATCATAGGTTTTAGTGCCAGTTTGGAAACACACAAGTGGCCCGACCACCTTGCTTAACGGTAGCCTCCTCTCCTGTGCAGCCACTGGCGCCTGCTCACATGTGTGTTGGACTGTTAAAAGTTTGGGTTTAAAAAGATTGAAACATTTATTTGGAGAACCAAAAGTGGATCAGAAACCTAGGGTGCCATGAAAGGAGGCTCTCTGGGGTCCTTGAGGGGTTGGCACAGGGTTCACTAGCAGGACAGAAAGCACGTGAAGCAATGAGAGAGGTATATGGACATGATTTTATGATATCCAGGTGTGTGTGCAGCTTGAAGAGGATCACGATTATGGTGTTTTATTATTGGAAGGCAGCTGTTTGTGTTCAGATTAACTGAGCATGAAAAAAGTGGAGAAATGTTTTCTTGCCAAAGATTTTTCCGAGAAGTTGTTTTTTTTTTGTAATAATTTTATTTTAAGTGAAACTAGGTTGTCTTTAACAATTTGGCACAACTCATATCAAACCACCAACATGCTCCAAGATGGGCCAAAAGTCACGTGCGCACAGACAAGTTCACCTCAAAAGCACCTCTCACGTCGTGCGTCAACAAACGCGTCCTGCTGCAGACACAAACCGCTGGTGAATTTCCACAACCAGAGGCCAAACAGAAGTGATCTGACGCGTCAGAGCTGAACAACTCTTTTTGACACTTCTCGAAAAAGGGAAGTCTTGTTTTAAACCCATCCCATTTGCTTTGCTGATTGAATGCGAGCATCAGATTTTCATCAAAGTTCTATTAAGTGAAACATAGGTTGCGGGGCACCGTCTGATTGGAACAGTTTAAATTTTAATTGTGTTTTTAATTTGACATATAGTTGCTGTGAAGAATGACACTGAAACGCCGAGGGGCGGTCGATTTTCTTAATTTCTCCCCGAGGAATTGATGAGTCTATCAGGGCAGTAGATTGGAAAGCCATTAAAACTCAATGGTTAGGTTGTTAATTGGAACTTGATGGATAGGAGCCCGTGGATAGGCTGTACTGATCCAATCTTCCTGACTTTGTGTTTTCCAATAAATTACCCAGTTCATTTCCACACTCAGATTACATAAATTGTACACCTCCAGGGCTCGGGCGCTCTGCTTGCGTTTACAACTCTCTCTCTCTTTCCCTCGCGCACACACACACACACTCTCTCTCTCTCTCCTCTACACACACACACACACACACAGATGTGTGCGCACGGACGCACACAAACGCCTCCTGAAAAAAGAGCAGGCCCCGCTTTCTTGAATGAAAATCGAAACGTAATCAACGTTTATACTTAGAAAATTTATTGATATCATTTTCTCTGGTAATTTCCTTATTCTAGAGTTGGACACGCCATATATCATAATACACACGTGTAAAGGGTCTTTGTTTAATATTTATCGAAGCTTGATTCCCAGATCAAAGCGCCTCATAACTTCATCTGTCTTTCTCAGACCTTTCTCTCCTGCTAAAGATCTTGTTCTGTTATTGCGGTAGGGCGGCCATACACCACCTATCATTGTGATAGAGCACGAACTTAGGCCCCGCTCCTCGCTGCTCGCTGCTCGCTGCTCGGGCCTCTCTCCAGATCTCGGGTGAAAACGCAGGAACATGCGGCAAGGGCTGGATGGAACATTTCCATACTAATAATAACGCACGGCTCGGGCCTGTAAACGCCGACTCTGACATAAAAAACAGCGCGTGTAATTCATTGTGTGCGGCACAATAGCAGCCTGTTATGTCCACTATCTCTGTGATGAACTAATCTCACTTTGCAAAAGTCGTCTGAAAGTGATGAAGGCGGCTCCACTGACAAAGGTCTTTGTTTGAAAAGAGCGGCATATAAAATAAACCCATTTAACTGTCATTGCAGATTTCACGCCTTATGTGTAACCACCATAAATCCAGCATCCGCCCCTGACTGCCCTCATATATTTGCCCCCCTTCAGTAAAGCCTCCCCTGCGTAAGCGTTTTGTTAAGATCGTTTAGCAGCTGCTGGCCCCGCTGCCAGTTGACGATATTTACGCGTGGATCCAGATGCTTCTGTCTGGCTGCGACGATGATGATGATGACGGCAGAATCTGCTGTCAACATCATCATCATCACCAGTATCCATAGTCGTCGTCGCCGTCGCCGTCTTCTCCTCTGTTTCCAGCCGGTCTTTAACACCGAATGCCGGTTGTGTGGCTACCGGGAAGGGCGCTGACATGATGATTAAAGCTGACCATTTGTAATGTGTCTGGGGCTCCCTTACAAAGCAGTAAAAGAGGGATAATGTGCCCGAACCGCCAGCTCAAGCCCCGCAGCTGTCCCGCAGCCAGACACAACCACACACACACACACACACACACACACACACACACACACACACACACACACACATAGACAGAGCATGGGTGGTGGA
>JAPZEB010000003.1:19956086-19967433 GCA_029783705.1 Chaetodon striatus | reverse complement strand
ATTATTTACATGGTGAAAGATAAATCATCATAAGAACTGTAAAAACTCACGTCTGTCAAGCATGTATTTGGTACATTGTTCTTGATTAATAGCTGTAGAGATGTCCCCATATAATATAATTTAATGTGGAAATACTTATCAACGTGCTAGTGTGCTAGCTAGCTAACGCTGTCTGTCCTCTGTGACAGTTTTCTATAAAAATGATGGTTGCCTTCTTCTGTATTCCTGTCCTGAAATCCAACGGCACATGACGTGATTTTTATTCCAGGTATGTTGACCATTTCCCTCTGATGTCCACTGTTGTTCTGCCATCAGTGTGCACACGCAACTGCTGCAACGTAACTGTGGCATCCACTTAAAATTGGTCTATTATCAGCAGAGGCCTCCTCTGCTCCGAAACAAACACACCTGGTGATTCAAACCTGTAAAAACCTGAATACAACAGCTTCGCCTTTAAAAAAATCTGTGTTTTTCCGACACTGCTCAGCACAGAGGGGCTGCTAACTACAGTGACCAATGCAAAAACGCACCTTATCTAGAGCCAGTGTTTGGTTTGTCCATTCTGGGCTACTGTAGAAACACAGCGGTGCAACATGGTGGACTCCATGGACAAGGAGCTGCTCACTATGTAGATATAAACATCTCACTCATAGGCTACAAAACATTATGATTCTTATTTTTAAGTTACCATACACAAAAGAAAACATACTTATTATATTATATTCCATTTCTGCCAATACATCCCCCCTAAATTCTCCACAATGGACCTTTAAATCTCTGTAAATGTTTCACTTGGCAACAAATATGTAGCCATAAGAATAGAGCAGTATTGTAAATATGCCATAAATAATGCGGGCAGGGCTTTGTTTCCTTGAAGTTCCCACCGTCTGCTTTTAAAATATTTTGGGGTCAGTAATTTAACTGGAGGCCAAAGCTTTATTCAGCATTATTTAACTTTCTGTGCACATAAAAGCCATGGAAGTCATCACAGGTCAGGCTTTGTTGTGAGGTATGAACTCCTTTGCTCGATTTGGTGCATTGTGTACTTTCATACCTATGAGCTCCCCGTTTCAACCCATTTGAAGAACTATTTGAACCAAGACAATTTAGCCGGTAATACCTGGGTATCATTTTCCGCCTTTGCATGGGACTCTCCTTGCCTCTGGCTTGTTTTAAACTATCCGAACAGTTCAAGTAGCTTCCTCTCCTTGTCCTACTTCTAACTTCCCCTCTTCTCCCTCCTCCCTTGCTTTCAACCCATGGGTCTTTGTTTTAAATGGCAATTCATCCCATTCGTCCGCTCAGCCACATTAAACATCAATTTCCTCACCGAGCACACATTACGACCCAATAGAAGAAATAAAATCTCAGCCATTTATTGTGCAACTCCCTCCTCCCTTTTTTGGCACCGCTATCCACCACTGGCACCCTCATCAAAGCAGCCCACATCCAACAACACAAGAGCAGCTACACAACAATGCCGATGCCATTCGACTTCCTCTTAAGTCGTTTTATACTTACTGCAAAACAGTAACGATTTCAAGGGCCTTTGAATTCCTCCAAGAGCCACCGGGTTTATAAAACATGCATGAGGTGTTCAGTAAACAATGCCCAATGGTCTTATTCCTTTTAAATAAAACTATTTCCATGAGATGTAAGAGAGACTTTAATATTGCCTTAAATATTAAAAGAGAGAACTGAGCCTCATCAATTTTTCATTTATTGGGCCCGCGTGTAAGGAGTCATCAATCTCAAAAGAAATTACTGACATTTTCATTTCAAATAAAAAAGGGTACACTTTATCCAGCGGTAATAGGGATTGCCACTCTTACACAGGGAGCATTAAATGGCTTCTGGAGTGCTGAAAATGAGAAAATTTTCTTTTTTTGTCTCAGAACAGATTGCGGTTTTTAACCTTGTGAAGCAAACATGCATGAAATTGCTAAATAAAATGCAACATATTACCCTGCTAACACTCCGGCTTTTAAGGGAGGGGATGCAGTTCATTACAAATCAATAATAGTCTACCTTAACAAGTGCATATTCCTGTTTCCAACAAGCCCTGACTCACTGGGAAGTAATAACCACCTGGTTGTTTTGCTGCTCGTTGATATTGATATCCCGTGACATAAATTCATTGTTTGATTCCATTGCTGTTATGATATATTGTTATAAATGTCTCCATCATTACAGCGCCTCTCTGCCTGTTTGCCTTTAGGCTTGAGGGTTTGTAATTACTGCACAATAAACAAATGGTTTGGGTAATGGGGGGGAAAGGGTCCAGGGCCTACAGGCACTGGGAGAGGATTACGGGGAAGGGAGCCCACTTTTCACCCCCAAAAACCCCTCAACCCTCACTGCAAGGCCTGTCCCATGTCCCACCACAACTCCCCCTGTGGAATCACCCTCGCTGAATTATTAATCGCTGAGCGGTGTTGATATATCATCAACCGTGTACATACATCGTGGAGGGGGGAAATAAGGGTTGCAGTAGGCCAGGATTTATAACAAAAGCTTGACATATGCTGCTAATTCACCTTGACAACACTGTCACTTCCTGCGCGGTGAATAATCGTCCGACAGAAGAAGAGTTTGTATGCAGCCTCACTGCCAGGCACTTTCCGACGCACGCTACTCAACCCGTAATGGATGAATATTTGTTTATAATTTCTGTACACAAGTCTGGTTGTCAGTCCCCTGCTCACCCCGCGTGCTGCTGTCTCATTTGCATAGGTAGATTGAGACGCCGCGAGCGTAACGAGGTCGGCCTGCGTGTTGGTGATGGAGGACGCTGATGAATAGAGCTCTCTCCCCATCATGGCACCTTTGTAAATGTTTGATTAGTTTTGAATGGATTACTGTTAGATTATCGGGTTTGGGGCCCAAACCTAGACACGGCTCTGCTACTGTGAGACAGTCCCTTACGGGTGTCCCGTGACAGAACGGTGGCTGCGTGTTGACAAAGAGCGAGGAGGGAGGAGGGCGGAGGGCCATGCTTGTTTATGCAGAGTTGTCAAAATGTTTGATATGGCTGTTGCTCACCATTGTTGGAACTTCGATTTCTGGAACACCTTGGATTTGGAAATAACGGGCTGAAGAATCGTGGGGTTGGAGATATCACACATTGAGGTTGACACAGTACTGAAAGACAGAAATTCAAAAAAATAACGGAGAGGCATACAGAAATGCTCTAAATTTTTCAACCTGCAAACTTTTATTGAGTCTTAATCCATATTTCTGGAACCATCCTTGTTCCATTGCTCCCACATCGGCTCAGCATTCCAGGGATATTTAACGGGTTGGTGGGAATCTCATCGTCAGACAGCTATAAATTTCCTGCGGCTGCTGTAAGACGCTCTTATATTGCTTGTGTGGCAATCAGACTGGTGATTATATGGGTAATGAAACATGTGCCTCCTCCCGGTGTCTGCCCCTTCCATTGCCTGTCTCTTTCCATCTCTTTCTCTAACTTTTCTTTCTCTCTCTGGTTAAAGCCGGTGATGGATGGGGCGTAACTATTAGAGGGAGCAGTAACCCATCAGTTCCAGGGGCCTATTATGCACAGTTGGATGCTGGGTAAAGGGGGTACGAGCCGTGGAACGGTGACACGGTAGCGGGGCTGCCTCATGGGTTAACGCTAACCCCGCCGCCCACCCCTGACGCCCCCCTGCTCCAATCCGTTTGCTCAGAAAAAAACCTGTCTTGCATCTTGACAGCGCCGCCGCCATTGCGCTCCCTCTCTCTCAATCTGTTTAGCTTCCTGTTGTGACCTTTCATACAGTCAAATATATTAGCGAGTGGTGCACTCTCATTAAAACAGTGCATTAACCAAAAGACTCTTTGGAGTCTAAATGACAGCCGAAGGAACTGAAAGCTAATAGCCGTGGGCAGTTGGGGAAACTTAACTCATGAATCAGTGCGCTAATGCCAGAGCAGCAAGCCTGGAGCGCTGTAAGCGTATGGCACAATCTCCATCGCCCCCCCCCTTCACTCTCTTTCTCTCCCTCTTGCTTCCTTGATCTCCTTCATTTTCCTCAGTGACTCCCTTTCTCCTCTCACTCTCCTTTTCCCTCTCTAACTGCTACTTATCTCTCATATTCACCATCGCCGCTATGTTCACATTCCACTTCTCTCTGACACATTTATTCTTTTCTCTCACTCTTTTGCTCGATCATCCTTCCCCTGTCCTGCTATCTTATTTGTTCATTTCACTCTCTGTTCATTTCATTCTGTGTTCTCCTATTGTATTGCATTCGTTGGTGCCATCATTTCTACTTTCTGCCTTCCTGCTCTTACAGTTCTTTCCCCTGAGCTCTCCCTAACTCTTTATCCTCTCTTATTGTTTTCAAAGAGGGGAAAAGAAAAAAAAAAAGTGCATCAGAAAAAAGAGAGAGCTAAAGAGAGATGAAGATAGAGGAAAGGGAAAAAAAAAGGGAGCTAGTATACCAGAGAGGAGAGCGAGACGAGTAAAAGAGGAGAGACTAAAAGCTCATTACTTTCCCCCTGATGGGAGAAAATGAGTGAGGGGGCAATAATAAAGCTTGAATTTTTCAATACTGTTAAAAATGGGGCTCTGACAGCTCACCGCCAGTGCAAGGGACAGGCGCCGACAACGCATGGTGAGCCACCGAATTAGCAATACCATACATCATAAAATCTAATTAAATCAAGGAGCAGAATCAAATTAGTTTTCTGTGACTCAAACCGCCCGCCAAAAGGGCTCTATTAAATGAACTGTAGAGAGGGAATTAAATAATTCACAGTGAGGGATTTTGCATTTATACAAAAATTGTGCACTTAATTGTCCGTGCTATATTACAGATTTGGCCTTATGTTAACAATGAGCCTAAAGCACACTTACTCGTGCACACTGGGCACACATTAGGGCCTACATGGTCGACAAGGCTTCAAACTAAGGGGATATTAGAGTACAACGGCTCGATGGCACAAGTATAGTAGAGCATAGGGGTCTAGAGGAGGCAAAGGGTACGCTGATTATACTCCAATGAGCTGTGGTGTGTTAAAATGAAAGACAGCAGTGTTGAAAAAAGGGTTAAATCGTGACTTACATGCGAGATATATTACATTTGCTGCTTCGAAACTTGTGTTTGGATCTACAGTGTGATGGACTTATTGAGAAACCCACAGGTAGACCATCAAACTAAACATGTCAGATGAAGTTCTGTCACGAAAATGGAGCACTTTTGTTACAGCGCCGTGCGAGCGTTCAACCATCCCAGCCATTCTCTTCGTCTCTCGCCCCCATACACCCTTTCTTTCAATCTCTCCATCTCCCGCGCTTCCCTCCCTGGCATCAAAACAGCACAACTTTATTATAGTCGCTGTCAATACCATAATAATAAAAGAACGCGGAGGGGAGAGACTACCATATTACACTTTTAACGAGAATATAGCAGATGCACATTGAGTGAATATTGAGTTTTAAAACTTGTCGGCGTGTGATTTGTGGCCTTGTCAGTACAAATATTTTTCAATGTCACGGCAGCAAGCCGGGGCTGTCACTTCGGCGGTCAGCTGGGACGGGGGGGAGGCAAAACACAATGATCTGGCCCTTAATGGAGAACCGCTGGGACTGGCATGGAGGTGATGAAGCACTGTTTAGTTTGCGGCTGCCATATTTCTGCTTGGGGACGCTATTATAAAACACAGTGTTATTTTGTCAGATTTCAATCATGAGCCAGGTTATTTGTCACCTGCTGTCACATTGTTGGGGCAAGTCAGGCTGACGGTGAAATATGACCTGTCCCAGCCCAACCCCCCCGCTCAGGAGAAGACGAGAGTTTTCTTTAGTCTAGAGGTAAAACTAAGAACAACTGTACAGATCTGTTCCACTTTTTTGTCTCATTATATCAACATAGTGGCAAAAAAAGCTATAAAATTACATAAAACTGGAATTTTTATCTTGTATCTATACTTTCTTCTTCTTTCTCTTTAACACTCTCCAATCAATCCTTCCGTATTTTTCTTCTGCTATTTTCTTTTCAGCTATACTGTCATTGGAAGTTATCTTCTAGAGTAATCACAGGTCTTGGTGTGTCTTTGTTTAGCAGGAGTGACAGTGTCAAGTGTCCTCATGGAGGAAGCCCCAGGGAGTCATGGTTTAATTTGCTCCAATAAAAAAGTCCATTTTAGTTGGCTTTTACTCACATATGATCTCATTGTGCGTCCGTATAAGCTGGGTATTGAGATAATAACAGTCTTCACCCTCTCTTAACACCCCATGTTGATCATAAGAAGTCACAAATGGCCGGTCGGACACAAGAACATCCAGGTGTGGGTCAAATTCAAAGGCCCCTCTGCTCTTGAAGACCTCCATTTCTATTTGCAGCCTTAAGAGCATCTAATCCCTTCTGCAACATTCTGTGATCTAACAACACCTCGCTAAATATTTCAGAGAATGCATTCATTTTTCTTTGAGTACAGATCACAAAGTGATTTAATTAAGTTCAAGCATGCAGTTCAGTGACATATGATGAACATTATGCCCCCGCACACTTATCCCTGACAGATACCATGTGAAATGCTATTCCATTTGCTATTTAATTTTCCTTCTCAGCGGTTACATCTTCTGTGTCTGAAATGTAGAGGAAAACAAGAACCTGGCTCCTCGATTTGCTTATTGACATTGAAATCTGCTTTTCAGTTCACTGTACATGTCAGCCACTCAGACACCCCTCGGTAACTTCATTTCCAAATGATATCAGTTTTATTTCCTTGTCGCCCTTGTGTTGAACGTCATGGCCTCTACCCAAACATGAGAGGTGTAATCCACACTCTTTAAAATCAGACATTTCCTTGACTTTATGCCAAATGAACTGCCAGCATGCACCATTACTTTAGACTGTTTGTAGATGCTGTTGAAACCAAATATAACAATATGCAAATAGAATTTGATTTATAACACGGCCTTCTGTTGGTTGAGAGACAGGGGTGACATTGTGTGCCTTCCTAGTCCCTGAATAAAGGTGTGTTATTGCCTGCCCTGTCTGCATGCCCCCTCCACATTACTGCAACGTTTACCAAACCGCTTTTGTTAATTAACATAAATATGTAAAGCGTGAAAAACTTTTTCCTTGTTGCCTGCTTTTCACTTCTTCCTGCACTTTAAATCCTCCATGCATTCATGGATAAGGTGGCTCTGACTAAGTGCATCTTGCTATCCCGTGCACAGACATGAAAATACAGTACAAACTACATACACATGCAGCACAGCACACACATAAGCAAACACACACACACACAACAACCATTAGCTTTGGCTGACACGATAGCCATTAGCACACTGTTTCTAGTTGTGTGCGTTCCATTCCAAAAGAAGAATCATTTACATAATGTGTGTTTTCCCCAAACGGTGTGAACAACCGGCACTTTGTGTAGGTTTCCTGCTGGCAAATGTTTCAAACTGACCTTGGGAAACGGTCCATCCGCAAACGCTACGCAGTCACATCCATAATGGGCCTTTTACTTGTTTTTGTGTATATGTGTGTGTCCGCAAGCATGCAGATGTGCGTTTGAGAGAGTGTGTGTATCTGCATGTGCACACTTCCCCTCTGTGTGTGTGTCTGCGTGTGTCTACAGCTGATGACTCTGTGCCAGCCGGACGGCTTTTATACGTATTAATATTAATATGTGCCTGAGCTGCAGCCCATCACATCCCTGCCCCCTGGTGCAGAGTGTCCAAGGGCGGCCATTATCATCCTGTTCTGACTGTCAGTGAACCTGGAGGAAAGTAAGACAGGCACGTGGATTACCGTGCCGGGGTCAAACAGTCAGGCCAATACAGCTCAAACCACCAGTAGTGTGGAGGATACTGTAAAATGCACTTGGATGACGTGCATCTATTTGTACTGCAATTCCATATGAAATGCATCCCCATATGGCCTACACACTGCCTTACACACACAGTCACATGCTCAGAAATATGCACACAGCCCTCATATACACATATAAAAAAGGTACACCATATGTGTACTGCAATAAAAAAAAATCCCCTCCTACTGATGTTTATCAGGCACCTCACCATGTATAATCTATGGCAAGTCTTTTCCGACTAAGTTGGTGTCTTGGTCCCGAGGGCAGTATTGATGATAATGTTAACCATGTCCCATAAAATCAATCAATCAATGGAATATTAAATGTATATGTCTGGGAGGTTGTCAGTGGAGCGCTCAGGGGTGAATCTCCAATAGCCTGTCAAGGTTTATTGCCTTTTATGGGGGATCCACCAATGCACTGTTTCCGTGAAAATACACCTGTACAGTATATCAAAGGGGGCTGTGACATCAGAGCTACAGACAGAAAGTGAAGACAACCAAACACTCCCCATCCCTCTCTCCTTTTCCCCCTCCCTTTTATACGCTCAGACAGAAACGCGCCCCACCACTACACACCAAAATAGATGAATTTTGCTCCAACAAAGGCGGTATGGTAATTAAATGTAAGATAAGGCCATTCAGAATGCCCAAGACTGTGCCAGGCAAATATCCTGATCAGCTTAAAATCAACCAAGTGGGACAGAATAACAAAAATCCAAATTGGTTGGTCTAGATCAGCCTGATAGGGCTTTCAATATAATACACAACAATGGCCAAAATGAATAGGAATCAAATTACAAGAGCTGTGATATGGCATGAAACTGCACGGGGGAATTCAAGCACAATCACTTTTCAATGTGGCTTCCAATATTGCAGCCAATCCTCGCACGATTCATATCCGATCACAAATAATGTTTATCACCCTCATATCTCTCTCCCTAATGGAAAAGGCCTAGTGTTGGGGTTTAAGGAGTGCATTCATTTTTAATGAGGTCTGGGCATTGGCCAGAATGAAATGAACAGGCTGAGAGTTTTGGACCACAGTATAGCAGCGGCTGGCAGTAAAAGGTCGATCCATTCCTTCTAATTTGACCAGGTTATGTGCGACTATAAGTTGCTAAGTTGTTTATTACAGCCGAGCAGCATTTTCACTATAATGTTACAGAACTGTTTAGAAAAGGTGCAAAGCTCAGTTGCTCTTAAAGATCTTTTTCTCCTGGTAGGATCTTTCAGAGGGTTGCACCATGTTAAAAAGATGGAATAGTACAACAAAAGGCACAATGGTGTTTTTGAGTGGTTTCAGATCCATAATATTGAGGTTTTGAGTAACCTTGGTGGTTGCATGTGTGTTTTCAATTTGTAAAACTCTCCAACTGTCAGGCACTTTACACTTGTAGGGCCCACCCTGTCTCCCAGGCATAACATTTGTATGTTAGTAAACTACTGTCTTAATTACATTGTGGTGGCAATGTAATTAGATAATGTGTCTTTCAGATGATGAAACACTCTATTCATGTACCGCAAAGGCTTCAGAAGGAGGTAGCTGGGGAGGATAATGGGCGTACAAAGTGCAAGGCCTTGACACCAGAACTTTGAGTTTGCTTCCAGACCCCTGTCTTAGGTTTAGGCAACAAAAGCAATCTGGTTAAGGACAGGGAAGACTGTGATTTCGGATAAAGTTTCTTGCAGGTGATGAAATACTCTATTCATGTACCGCAAAGGCTTTGGAAGGAGGTAGTTGGGGAGGATGGTGGGTGTAAAAAGTGCAAGACCTTGACACAAGAACTTTGGGTTTGCTTCCAGACCCCTGTCTTAGGTTTAGGAAACAAAAGCACTTTGGTTAAGGTGAGGGAAAGATTGTGATTTTGGTTAAATGTTAATAAAAAAGGTGATAAAAACAATGCTAAAGTCACTAGCAGTGGATACTGTATTGCAAGACTGCCTATTTTGGCTGAAAACAACTGGAACACATTGTCTATAAACATATCTACTATCAGTATGTTCACTATCAATATTTTTGAGACTTGCAAGATACATTAATTCACAACATTTCCTCATTATGTTAATAGAAAACAGATATTATCTGTATTAAGTTTCACTCATAATGTATTGCTGTTTAAAATTAGCTGCATATAAATCTAATTTTCAGGAGACAGGGCTAGTAAGACTTATAGTTTCTATATGTTCACCTGATTTTCAACCAACAAAATGATGCACTTGCAGAGCTGAAAAGAGAATCTACATCACTTGAACCAAGTAATTCTCTATAGTGTTTATGAGTTCAGGAGGACCATCAAATTTCATGTAAAATAAGCTCTCACGCAGGAGAAGACACTCATATTTTACGTCTAATTCTGGAGGAGAAGATGTATTTCCTGCTTCCCCAGGAAGCATGATTGGTGTGTGACTGCGTGTCGTGACGAGATCACTTGGCGGGGCTGAGGATAAAATGTCGCTTAGGATAATGTGATTGCCCTTAAGGTACAAGGAGGTGAATTATATTCCCTGATTTATAATCTGAAAATTAAAGACTCACTCATTTTCTAATTTAATTCCACCTTCAATGGAACAATGTTCACTCTGAGCCAAATTGGCGAATAATGTTACTAATTCAGATGCAGATGTAATTTCTATTCGGGGGGCTGCGGCGCGTGGTGATGAACGAGTCCCGGATGGATCGTTGCCACTCCTATCTCCCCGTCTCGACAATTCCCCAGCAGTTGTGATAATAACCTGAGCAATAAAGGAGGGAGAGGCAGTGCTACCCTGTTCCACTCCTCATACCCCAAGTCATCTGATACTTCATCTAATAGTATTTCTGTCCTTTCCTGTGTCACTCTGTCTTAAGGCAGCTGACACTGCGCTCTTCCATACAGGAAAACAGTGGAGGCCGCATATTATCGATGTAAAACTGCATTAACATGAAGACTCCTAATAACCTGCATAATTACTGCTGCCTTCTGCAATACAAAAAAGTCATTGCAATAAATCTGCTGTTAAAAACTTGATTGAATGCAGGGTAAATGTCAAGGTAATTATGAGGCGATGAGGGTTAAAAGCAACGTTAAATCCTCCCACAGAGTGGTGACATTCAAGCGAAGGAGGAAGAGATAGCGAGGGAAGGTAGGAGGAGAGCGACAGAGAGAGGGCCGAGTTTGTAAATGTGGCAGCCAATACGAATCTAACAGTTCCTCACTTGTCACTGCCCTTTTATTTATGACTGCCAACCATTTGAGATATGACCTCTGTATGACTGGTTTCTTCCTGCACGCTAATGGGTCCATTAAGGACAGAATTCATCATGTAAAATATCATAATGACACAAACACGTTCAGTCTGCACATGTGAGTGTGGAATTACAGATTCCTTATTTAGCTATTTCCATGTTAGCTCACTTTACCTGGCGAGGGAACATGTACCCTCAACACAGTACTCGCTTCGATCCCGAGGTGCAGAGGGTCACCAAGTGGAGATGAACAGGGACAGAGGGCAGTGTGTACACCCAGTTCTTT
>JAPZEB010000003.1:19800190-19820254 GCA_029783705.1 Chaetodon striatus | reverse complement strand
GGAGCTGCGTTACTTAATCTAATCATTTACTGACTAAAATAAAATTATCACATTAAAGTTGTAATCCTTAAAGCTTTTGTTTGGTAAACTTTATAACAATACCCTTTTGTTATACGTGCTGAAACTGAACAATGTTCCTCTGCCTCCTGGTATTGCTTCTAATTGCCTTTGCTAAAATCTACCGTGTGTTAATGAAACCAACCAATCAGGGCTGAGGAGTCTCTGATGCAGCTGTCAATCATGAACTGAAGTCAAACTAGGAGGCACTAATCAAATACAAATCAAGATTCTGTAACTTCATTGCCTATTTCTCACCTCAAATGTTCTCAGAAACATATTTTAGTGTACTGTTTAGCTGTAAAATGAGAGTTTGTGACCGTCTGCTGAAAACCAAGCACCGCCCACCGGCTGGAGCACGCATTCTTATTTTACTGCTTAACTGTGCACTTAAATATGATTCTGAAAACATCTGAGGTGAGAAATAGGCATTGCAGTAACAGAAGCTAGATTTGTATTTGATCAGCGATGTTTTCCAACAGCTGTTGTGGATACTAGCGATTGCCATCAACAGCACAACAAGTGGGGGGAGGAACCTGATATTTTTCAAGGACTGGCCGTCTCATGCACTGCTCTGTCCCTCCAGGATTTACTGGTCTGTTTTGGGGATTACTACTGCCTGAAATGCCTGATTACATGACAGCATTTTTAAAAGACTGCACATAATTAGAATCTATTTGTGATGGGAAGGGGGTGGGGGCTGCCAGTCTTCTTTTTCTTCTTGTGAGAGAGAACGAATCATTATGCTCTACGATGAAATGAGATTTTACCCGTTATAAAAAGGTTAATTTGCAGTAAAGTTGTGGTAATTGAACAAAATTGCAATGGCGTGCAGTATTCATGAGGATTGGCTGAGTTTAGGGGTGCATGATACTGGATTTTTTGGCAATATCCAATATGCAACAACTTATTATTGACATATCCATTTTCTTCCCACATAATTTTAGTGATCATCCAGTCTCTTCTGTAGTGGAATTAACATCGTATTATGCATGCATACTCTCATCATGATGGCCCACCAGCATACGGAGACATTAAATACAATACTTCATTGCGCTATTAAGAAAAGGCATGTCGGCCGATTCTGATAGTTCATTTTAAAGCTAATATCAGCTGATACCAATGACGTGCTGATGTTATTGCTCATCCTCAGCTACATTTGCATTAATTGTTGCGATTCAGCGTCCTGTAGGGACTGACTACTGCGTGCATGAAGTGACAACTTAAGGACATATAACAAAAAAGTTATTTTTGTAAATTGCAAAGAGTATCTTTAAAGGAGTACTGTAGTGATTAAGCAATACACTTCCATAGGGTTGAGGGACTCTAGATGAACATTTAAAAAAGAAGCAAGAGACGCCTCGATATCCTTGATTTAAGTCACAAGTAGTATCGAGCTACAAAACACCACTGAAATGTATAAAATGCAGGATTTTTCTAGAAAACAATGTGTAGACTCATATTTAAGTATCTCCTCTCATCATGGGTCATCATATATGACCCAAGGGATGTGTGTGGCGGTATATTTAGCTGCAGAGACTCTGCCCTCTTTCTTACTTTGTTATGACTGGGATGTTTTGGGGCAGCTGTGGCTCAGAGGTAAAGTGGGTCGTCCACTAACCGTGGTTCGATCCCCAGTCTGCATGTTAATGTATCCTTGGGCAAGATACTGAATCCCAAACTGCCCCGGTTGGCTTTTTCATCGGTGGGTGAATGCTTGTGAATGGGTAAATGTGCGTAGCGCTTTGAGTTGTCGGAAGACTAGAAAGGTGCTATACAAGTGCAGCCCATTTTGGAAGTGTAGCCCCCAGTTAATAAAGCAGGAGGAAACAGGTGAGGTCGGGACTTAATAAAAACATAGCAACTGGGTTGTAGCAACACACATCCAAGAGGAAGCTATGAAAATTGCAGAAAGAAAATACAGAAAAAACGCAAATATGGCCAAGTGAAACGCCAAGTGGACACATCTGTCACAAAATGAGAGTGAATCTGAGATTGGTGTTCACTTTCACTTTAGCTGTTGAGCACTGAGCAATGTGGGGATTTCTCCTCAGTCATTAGTTCAAGGCCCACACAGTTTAATATATTCAGCGTCATACTTGCATTTGGCCATGTCATCAAGCTAGTTTGCTGTCTCTGTCAGGTAGCTTTTCATTAGTCACTCACTCTACGGCAGGAAATAGCACTTCAAAATTAAAGTTCTGTGCCGGAAATTCACTGTACTTCAAAATAAATCATGTTTTTTACAAACTTGATGTGAGGTACTTGCGGTCCATTCGTGACCCACTTTTGGACCGGGACCCACCAGTTTGGAACCACTGTGCTAAAGAATTGGCTTTTCTATTATAACAAATGTAACGTTCCTACTTCTCACAATCATACAGTTGCTTGCAGTGTACATACAAGCAGAGTGAGGGGGAGGGGCCAAGTTTGAATGTTGTGCTCATAAACAATAACCGACATTTCCTGCATAGTATACCTTCAACTAAACCCTCCCGTATTTTTAAACCGCCTTTTTGTTTCAAATCCAATACCTACTGTTTGTAACGCAGGCTTTTTGTGTATATTTTTTTTTTATTAAAGTCTAAAGCCCAAAGTCAGTGGAGTGCTTCCTTATATATTTTCACTTCAAGAAGTTTCGACCACTGGGGGCAGCAAACACACCAGAAATGCAAAAGAAGAAGAGCAACTCTAGTATCTGTTTACAACACAGGCAAACAAACTGAACTGAGAAAATTCATGAGGTCACATTGTTTTAATAAATACAGAAGATGTAAAAAATGTGGTCCGACATGGTGACGCTAAACTCATGATTGTTGGCCTTAGATAGAGTCAATAATGGGGTATGATTGAATGAAAATCCTCTCTGTAACAGCTTTATTTTGAAAGTTATTCATTAAAATCATGTAATAAAACACTATTTTAGACACCTAACTGATATCCTTGTAGACATCATCCATTATTCCAAACTACAAGCAACACAAGCAGAGCTCCCACTGTAACGACACTATCTACAGTTATAACATGGGGATCGAAAAGCAGCTGCTGTGGGAGAAGCACATGCACAAGCCAAGAGGTTAGGCAAATATCCTCCTGATAATTAGGGCAAACAACAAACAACACCCTGCTATGTTCTCTGGCAAAGGTCCTGCTGTGAACTTGAAACAAACACACACACACACAAAAAGCACATACACACACGGGGTTGTACACACACTCACACAAAGAAAACACAGGTACTTTACTATGCACTCTTGTTTACAGATTCAGAATATGAGTATATTTCTTTGGATTGGCTCCATGCTGAAATTAGGTCAGATAAACAACATCCAGCCACAAACGGCTGTGAGGAAGACAGGCAAACAGACCTCCAACAGCAAACAACTGTAAAACAAAAGAGAGGGCAGAGGTGCAAGCAAAGACAGGAGAACTTAACTCATTCCTGACAGCCACACCACATGCTTGCACACCTCCGCATTAATTATCTGTGTCACTGTCTGCATCTGCCTTTGCTTTGGTCTGCGTGTATTTGTCTGGTATTCACTGTACCGCAGAGAGGAGGCACGGCAGATAGACGCAAATACCTACAAGTAAGGTGAAAAATGTTAAATATGTTAAGTTGGATCAAAGGCGGAGCAAGCAG
Source organism: Chaetodon striatus (assembly GCA_029783705.1). Classification (NCBI taxonomy): domain Eukaryota; kingdom Metazoa; phylum Chordata; class Actinopteri; order Chaetodontiformes; family Chaetodontidae; genus Chaetodon; species Chaetodon striatus. The sequence goes on along the minus strand of JAPZEB010000003.1, from coordinate 19,816,554 downwards.
CGGTGAGTGCTGTTTGGTGATGCTTTACAGTGCACCTTCAGGACAAGTCACAACATGTCATTATACACGATGAGTGCCGCACCTCAAGACGCCCACCTAGGTGTTCCCATAGGGCCTGCGGGGCTTGCCGCTCTGCTATGATCACCATGTCTGCCATCCCAGGAATGGGGAGAGATAGAGAGAGGAGGGGAAGAGCAGAGTGGCTCGAACTTGGGCCAGCCAGAAGATATTAATAGAGAAGAGTGAGGAGTTTGTCCGCCAGCTTCCCTGCAGAAATAATACCCCCTTTCTTCACATTGCCATTTCTCTCCTAAATGCACAGGCAACCCGCACACACACACGTTCAAGCATTGGCTCAACATGGCCCCCTTTTTACCACCTCTAGTGCTAACACAGCGAGGCCAAAGATAGCCTGTAATTTTTCTTAGAAATGTACAACTCAAGTTGTCAACTGGGGCTGCAAAGATGACACACGCATAAAACTATCTGAATGAAACTGGCCTCACACGGGCCATTTCCTCTAAAGCAAAGTGTGAGCTGCATCTACAATCATTCAGCAAAGTGACCTAGAATCAAGAGATAACATTCCCTGTGTGACAGCTCGCTACACCCACTATGAAAAAACAATGAAGGGCCAAGGTGAAAGAGCAGTCATGGATAAAAACGAGGCAGTGGACAGAGGAGTGAACTGATATACGTGGCTGACGGGGAGGACATTTGAGGAATTTTGGGGTTGGTCGCACGTAAATCCCTACGGTAGTCGAGCTATAGCCGATTAGCATGACATGCATCCCCAGAATTCACACCCGCCTTCATTGACGTGGTTGAGGAACTTAGAGGCCAAATTACAGCATGTTCCACTGACAACACACCCGAGGGACTTGTAATATGTTGACCCTCGCAATCCTTAACCCCCCTCCCCGAACGTCCAGCAGATTTTACAACAACCATCTGCGCTGGATCGTCCAACCAATTAAAGAGCAACCATATCTGTACATGGGAGACAAGACGCTCCTTCAGGTGCATCGACATTTGCTGTAGTATGCATGGACTACTTTTGTTTTTCTTCATGTGGCCTGTGTTACTCATCCACACACACCTATAAAATGGATGAAGCATGGTGTCAAGTGTGTGTAGGTGTGACAAGAGGTAATAACTCTTAATTTACACCCTAAGGCAGGGCCGAGTAGGACGCCTCTTTAGCTAGAGAGTGCTGCAAAGAAGGGAGTGAGTGGGAAAAAGTGTGTGAGCGTGGACAGGGGAAAAGGAGAAGGAGCGTCACCTAAATCACACGGACTGTCAGCGGTCAGTTTACACATCAAGTTTGCCACAAAACAGCTGAAGTAAAAAAAAAAAAAACAAGGAAAAGAAAAAAGTCAAATGCCAGAAATGTGGTTCTGACATCCGTAACTGCAGGTACAAATCCCCTCCACAAATCACACAAAGAACCAAATTCCCATAAGAGGCGGTGAAATCTCATCTGTTCCCTGACGGTAAACAGACACAGGTTGTAACCAGCACCACATTTCCACATTATCACTTCCTTTTCCAGACACTTTGCCAGCTACTAGAGCTTTCCCTTGGCTCTCACCGAGACAAAACACCTCTTTAACCTATGACAACTTCGTGAATCTTCAATCTTCATCAGGGAGTTATTAAACTCAGCATGACATAGTACAGTGCTGCTTGTTTAGGTTACCGGATACACTAAATGCAGCCTGGTTATGGACAAGAAACGTCAAGTTAAGTCTGCGAAGCGAAGGAGAAAGAGAAGGGAGAGAGTAAACGTGTTCTGAATTATGCTGTATATGCTGTGTTGCTGCTTGCTTTCCTAACTCCAGGCATGCAACAGAGTGAGAAAGTAAACAGCGGTAACAGTAGATTCTGAAATGATTCATGTAACCTGCACAACCTGAGTGCTTTCAGAAGTAATGAGTACACGCAATCACTCAAGTCTGAGGTGAGAAACAATGGCTCTGCCTGTTAACTGCTCGGAAGGGAGGCTGCCTCTGCAGTCATCTGCAGCAGAGGTGTGCTCCTGCATTCGAGCGCTGCTGCAACCAGAGGTAACGTAAAACTGACCCCATGTGTGCGCTTGTGTATCTGTGTGTGTATATGTGTGATCATCGTGCTTGATTTTCCCCTCTTAGCAGCTGGCATGACTAGAGGAAACATGCTCGCTAGGCTCCATTACCAAAGCCTTGTTGATCCAACCCTGGCTGGGTCCTGAGGGTGACTGGCTGGGAACTCAAATCTTTGGGAAAAGGAAGGGAGGGGCAGAGGGATACACTGATGGCACTTTCTAATAAGAGAACAGGAAAGGGACAATATTTCCGTGACAGGAGTTACGATGAAGGACGGGTCTAGTGTGTCATATGAATGATACAAACGCAGGAGAGCAGGAATATACAGGGGTCTGACTACAGGTTGGTGTCGGTGCGTGCTGTTGTTGCTATAGCTTCTGTGCAGCATTCGAATGAATAATGAAGCAGGATGTGAAAAATCAACATCTTTCTGGGCTCCGTAAAAACATCACAGCGCTGCCAAGCATCAAAACAGTACATGTCATTAAAATACTTCTACAGGGCTATTTTAGGTTCTGGTTTGTCCGGGGGTCATTTATACTCTCTGGCTGCTCCACTGCTTCCTCTGACCTTAAATAAGAACAAACAAACTCTTGTCGTGGGGAGAGCAATTTGAAGCTCCGTGCATCCAGACTACCCCCACTATTAATCACATTTGGTTGCCTGATAGCAGACAGAGGGCAAAAAAAGAGATGAAGCAGCACAGGGAATGAAAGATGGAAGTTGCGGAGAGGAAGCAAACGGACAGTGAGGGGTCCAACCTATGGATGGGCTGTTTACCCAACAGAGTAAATGAAATGGTAAACCGGAGCCGGGCTTGCTAGAGCGTGGCACTAGGCAGCGTGACCGAACATGAGGAATGCTTCTTCAGCGAGCACCACTCCCTGAGCTGAAGCGAGGCCTGAGATCACTTAGCCCTGAAGCCTCGGACCGACGACCCAGAAAACTTAATTCAGCTTGATTTAATCCAGCCCCCGATCAGAGTCAGAGAGAGACAGGCCCAGTTATGTTTGAGGATCTCCTGAACTTCCCCTTGGTCTAAGAACAAAAAGGTGTTTGTCTGCATGGTGAGTGTGTTTGTTCCAGAATGTAACTAAAGGCAATAGAGGACATTTAGCAGCATTAAAGTAAGATTAGAAATAAACCCACGCTGATTTATGTTTAATCAGTGAGTGAAATTGATACTAAACTCTGTGAAATGAGTCAAATTATAATAGCACCCATGTAAACGATTGTGAGTGCGTGTGCTTGTCTGTGCGTGTCAACATGTGTTCAGCATTTCCAGCTAACCTGAGTCATCTTTGCCAAGTCCAGGGAGGGCCGCTGCTCCTGGGCATCTTCTGGTCTCCTGCGCTTCATACCAATCTTTTTGTCGTTAAGCACGCACGGCTGGGACCTGCTCCGAGAGAGACACCCCGTGCCCCTGGCTCTCAGGTTGGCTCGCCTCCCCAATTCTGGTGTGGAGTCTGGAGAGCTGGCCTCCGACGCCTCCTCCCTCTGGAGCTCTGGCAGGCTGATCTGCTCGTGGGAGAGGGAGAGGGGCCTGAGGAAGTGGTGATGGCGGGAGTGGTGATGGTGCGAGGAGGGAGAGGTAGGGGAGACTGGAGAGGCAGTGAATTGGGGGTGGAGAGGCAGTCGCTGGTTGAAGAATGGCAGGTCCAGGGCTCCGTCTGAGGGGATGCTGGAGCGTGAGGGCAAACTAAAGCTGGAGCTACGCTGCATGGTGGGGAAATGACCGCTGGAGAAACCCCCTCCTGCTCTCACACTTCCTCCGCTGTGGCACCTTCGTTTCTCCACCGTCGTCCACACTCTGGAGCCCTGGGGCCTCCAGGATGAGCGGAACCCAGTGAATTCATCAGAGAACGACAGGGAGCGACACTGCCGTTTGCTCGGGGGTGCTGTGGGAGCTTGGCTGGTAGCTGTAGTGGTGTAGTGAGCAGTGGTGGACGTGGCGTGGGTGTGAGGTGTGATCATGCCGCCCTCGCAGAGGCTGAGATCTCTTATCAGACTGGTGATTGCCGTGGCGCTGCCTGGCTCCCTGGCCCAGTGCCAGCTCCCCGGCTCAGGCATCACATCCCACAGGCTCTCCAGACTGGCACCAGACTGGCAGGGAGCTCTCTGCTGGATGGCACAGCTTTGCCCCAGGTCCAGCCACCTATCTGCCTCTGCAATATTCAAAACAAACAAACTGACTCAATGACTTTTCAAAACTTTTCCATAATATTTAACTGCATTTCCACGGCTTTATTTAAGTTTAAAAGTTTAAAATAGATGGGCCTATGCAGTGATACAGCCATAGATTATTAAACATGCCCTTCTCAGGTATCTGCAGATGAGCAAACTACTAGCATCTGCTAACTTTACATGCTCATTAGACATTCCTGCCACTAACTAACCACATATGCCAACACACCAGAGTGGCACACAGTGGTACTTCACAAAACATTCAGGCCACACCCCTTTCTCGGGGATAGAGAACCAAAAATCCTGTAGATGTCCGCATTTTGACACGTTTTTGTGAATTTATTCCTTGGTAAACAAACTTTTATTTATGGACATGTCTAACAACTGTTTTGCAACCTTGCCTGCAAATGAGCGTCAGCGATAGCTTCATAAATTAAGGTTAATCTTCATCATGCCCCTTCAGGCATCCCTTGCCCAAGTGGATTAGCAACCCAACACAGAAGCCTGATATTGCTTATCCTTCAGATCACAATACCTGCTGATTTAATCAAATATTTGATCAGATATTTGACTGAATCAAAAGGTATTGTTAAGCTAAGTGCTGTGTATAAATAAGCAACCTGTTAATTACCAATTGTTTGATCTAGGCTGGCACTTAGCTGGAGATGACAGTTGCTGCAGATGCTGCTATACTTAATGACTGTACTGCAGCAGCCTCCCTCTCAAGCAAACGATAGCTATCAATCAGTAGTAACTGTCACCAGCATCATTTAGCCATTTCACACACTAACTGTATTAATGTATCTTAGAGCCTTAAATCTCAGTGTAAACCTTGGTCAACCCTCTACCTCTTCTCTCCTGATATGACAGCGTGTTTCTTTCCCCAAAAGGAGGTACGACCTTGGCGGTGACGCGATGCCAGTTTGGTCAATGTGTTTCACGTGACACTAGTAATGTTTCAGCAGTCCTGTATATTTTAAATTAGTAATACAGAGAAAATATTTCATGTAGCGTTAAGACATGTTTTGGGATTTTAATAACATACTTTAAACCAGTGGTTCCCAACTGCTGGGTCCAAAAGTGGGTTCCTAGTCCACTCTGAATGAACCACAAGTGACTCACAAACTTGTCAGGTTTGTAAAAAACACACATTATTTTGAAGTGCACTGAATTTCTGGCACAAGGCTTTTACTTTGAAGGGCTATTTCCTGCTGTAGAATGAGTGACTAACGGACAGCTATATAACAGAGACCATAAACTGGCCCAACGACATGGCCAAATTCAAGTATGATGCTGAACAAATGACTATGGAGAAATCTGCACTCTGTGGCTGGACCAGCTGGGAACCACTGCTTTAAACAATCGCCAAAACAAATTCAAAACTATCCAAAACATTCAGTTTATTCCAAACCATAACCATGCCTAAAAAACATTTTTTATTTCTTTATTTATTTTAACTTTCCAGGAATTTCCCGACCATGGGAACTCTGTCTATCTTATGAGTCATAATATGCTAAACTTGACTTATACTAATTACGCCAGCTAAATTCTAGCTTTAAAGAACAGCAATACTGTCTGGAAGGAACATTTAATACTTAACCACACAGACAGAAAGGCACAAACACAAAGAAAAAAAAGCTTAAGGTAAGAGAGGATAGCTGCTGTCAGTTTAGCTGCAGATTACTGACTGATACAGTAACTGCAGTCGGGAAGAAACTGAACTTAAATTTAAGATCACTGAGGGCAGTCACACACTGCTAAGCACAAAAACCAACACAAAATCATGAGCTTTGATGTATTTAAAAAAAAAAAATTGCACTTTGTCATAAGTCATTTATCCTATAATGAATGACAGGATTAAGCCTGGAGGAAATAACACTGCAGCTGCACAGTTCAAACCAGTGCTGCTCATGTGTAACTGTACTGAGAGCTGACAGCAAGATGAAAGGAACAAAAATAACACTCAATTCTGAATGTATTTAAAGACAATGTGTGTTTTGTAAGTGTGACATTGAGGAAGTTGGTTGTTTTTTCAGGAAGAATTTTGTAGCGCTTATTATGAGGTGTTGTATGGTTTACTGGCTGACAGCGTGACTCTACATGATCACTGTGTCTTGATAGTTTGTCACATAAACAGCTAGAGGACATAAAGAGAAACCTCAGCTGTAAGTTGTAACAGTACCGCAGTCTCGGTGCTACAATCAAGTTCCTGTCTCCATTACTTTTATAGTTGTGGACAAAAAAACTAACATTGATTATGCTAAAAATCCTGGATCACCAATGATCTGACTGTTCCTCAGTACAAAGATGTTTTTGAGGTATTCAGCAGATAAACAAACACCATCCACAATCCTTACTTTCTAAAACCTGGACCTGCAAACCCTGCAAAAACATGAACTACACATTACGATAAAAATCAGCCAACGAAACAGTTGGCAAGTCACTCCTACAAGTCAAGTGGTCGGCAGGATATGCTTCGGAAAGCAGTATGACTTGCCAGCTGTCTCCCATCTGCACAAAAGAGTCTATCACACAGCTGTGGGAGATAATACACCTACAGTAAAGTGCCGTAGTGGCTTGAGCTACTAAGCCAAGTGGTCAAGTCGTGAATCTATTGAAGCTTTTGGCAAAAAGGCTCCCTTGCTGATCCAAAAAACCCCGTCCTCTTGGATGCTTGTCTCTAATTTTGGCATGCTCTCGCGCAGACTGGTGGACGGAAATCATTGTTTTGGGAGGACAAACAATGTACGGGGGCTACAGTGACGACCTGACAGGAATGTTAGGAAAACAACTTGACAAAAGGGAGAAAGGGATGAACTTCAAAAGGCCACCCTTTGAGAACAAGAGACAAAGCGCCGGTTGAACTAACAAGACATGCTACACAATGTTAAAGTCAACATTAACAGTGGAAACGGTACGCCGCGCTCCTCCCTGTGACGTCACCCTCACCCCTTAAAAAAAAAAAAGAGGTTTGTGAGTGATAGTCGGGGCTTGACTTTAATGTAGCGTGTCTTTTAACACACGGGGTAATTACTGCAACACTAACAGAGCCAAAGGGAAATTGTTGACATAGGCAACAGCATATTCAATTACAGCTCACTCCCATGAGAGCGGTGTGCAACGTTGTGTGGAGGCAGGTGCACCCTGATCATGAGAGGGGGATGAGTGACTGACAGAGAAAGGGAGAAGTGAGAGACCGAGTGGATAAACAATGAGATGGTTACGGTGGGGGTCGCTGACTTTGATGGTTCAACTTATCGAGGGATTAAAGGGGCAATCCATTACGCGATTACACTACCAAATGATGTTATTATGACAAAGGATCCCACCTCAGCCATTGTTACTGTCCAGATCTTGAGTAAACGCAGGGGACAGAGAGATGGGAATTTTTATTGCATGAAAGAGGAAGCACAGACAGAAAGACAAACAGAAAGACATAAATGGAGATAATAGAGATAACACCCACCCACAGTTCCACAGGAGAAGAGGGTGGTCCCTCTGCTCATGGTGTGGAGCTCACGCTGTGGATGACAGGCAAACAGAGGGACAGACTGTCAGCGAGACATAAAATAAATCAAAAACTGGGGAACAAAAGTTAAAGTTTACCATCAAACCACAATCAAATGATAAAATCAATGTCATCTCTGCATGTTTAGTACCTCTGTAGAGCCAGTGGTGGCTACGCTACTTTATGAATACCCTCCACTATATTTGCATGGAAAATACTGAACTTCTTACTCCACTGCATATATCTGACAGCTAAAATTACATGTTTCTTAGTGCAGATTAAGATTATAAAAACCTATAACACACATAAAATATAAGACATACAGATTAACCACTCCCATGCTGAAAATGTACCCAACTTAATAAAATATTTAGAGTACCTCCACCTCTACCAGACACAGCTTTGAAATGCTTACACGAAGCTGCACTTATCATTAGCTTTATATTGACAATTGGACAGAAACACAACTCCAATAATTCTCATTTAGCTCCTGAGGGATAATCAATAACATAATTGACAAATAATTTGAGGTAGCTAACAACCGGCTTTAATACATCAGAGGAACTTCTATAAAAATGAACTGTTTGGCAACCAGACCAGGCGTCTAATTGAGACAGGCCTTTATTTGTCAAACCATGTAGCCACACAGGGCTAGTAAAATAGACTGGGCGTTTAATTGGGACCAGGCTTTTAACTGAAGTTTTACAGTATCTTCACTGATGCCATGTTATTTTATTTAAGCACACAAAGCGAGGCTCAAACAAAACTGATTACACAGTCGGCTCAAAACTTACTTGAAATTTCAAAGTGATGATGGTAACTCATTTTATTCCTTACTGCGTCATATTAATAGACATCACACCACACCTTTATTTATAGCTTAACAAATGTTATTTAGGGAGTATGAAACAGTTTTGTCTACACACGCCTATCTTCTAATCAGACACCTATCCTCTCTCACAGCTCACTTCTTACAACAGGGTGGTGGCTCACTGCACAAAGGACAAAAGGAAAATGCCATGACTACTCTCTGACTCACCTTGAGGTTATCACCACAACAAAAAAATGTTTTCTGAGATACAGAGCATAGAATACAAAATACAGGCTATTGTGTTACAGGAGGTGATTAAATGAAACAATTAGTACACTAAAAGCTCGGGTCTGTAACATGGTTAACTCATGAGTGAAAGGTAATATTAGTTTCGCTCAACAAACACCTTAACTGTGCAAAAGCCTCCATTGATTGACTGATTAGTTTACAAGATCTAATAGTGGAGAGGAGATGTTTAAACCTAATTAGGCTGTCATAGTAGGAGGAGAAAAAAGAAACCCATGTGGAAGGCTTGTTGGCCTGCGTGCTAAAACTGATCACCTCCATGATTCCTGAACTTTTCATACTGAAGAAATCTTGATGTTTATCTGTGTCTTTCTGATACACTCCCATCTGAGAGGTTTAAAGACTGTTTAGATTTGTAGAGATAACACATTTCTAAAGTTTTTAAAGCAGCAAAGAGATAGCAGCGAGGAGAGTTAACGCTTTGAGTGGTGAGATAAAAATAAAGTGTAGATACTCCTTGTTTCAATTTAAGACATGCTTGATAGGCGACCTAAACCGAAACCAAAGTGTAAGTGAAAAAGAAAATACACTTTATTCACATTAATATGTCAACCATCTGCAGGTCTGGGGCCTGTTCAGCCTGTCTTAGCACAAAAACTGAAACAGGAGAAAACATTTTAGATTTTGGACTAACCTATGCTATACTAGCTTTTACTTCCTGCTTTTGATTTTTGCGTTAAGCTAAGCTTAACACATCCTGGACCTTTTGTTAATGAATGCACAAAGAGTAAAAGACTTAAATTAACTTCTCGTGGAGAGGTAAGAACAAAACAAAAAAGCACAGTTTTCATTTCACTGTGACATCCCAACAGCTAAAGACCAAACTACTAACTGCCATAGAGCCCTCTAACCCCTCTATAGAGCCCTAAAACCGGGAAATGTGTTAGCACGTTTGCACCTCCTGCTCCCTTGTCTTGAAGTCAATGGGTTTTTTTGAATAGGTTTTTGGCTGGGTGCCTGAAATAAGGATCGTGGATGATAAGCTTAATATATTCTCATGTTCTACAACATAAAATAAGTCGGTAAATACCTCACTTATGAATTTTGAAGCTTCTACTCGTCTTCAAAAAGGCAGTTGCTAACAAGTGGCTAAATGAGACTACAGGGCGTCATTATGCTGAATGCGGCTTTACAGCTCAGGCCCCCAGGAACGCTGCTCAGCCTTGCAGACAATTTTTCCCAGTGGCCACTTGCAGCATCGCGGCAAAAAAATCCCGTCAGACCCAAAAAGCATTCTCCCCATAGGCCACGATTACATAAGACATGTCTGTAAAACTGCTGATAGGACACCTCAAAGTGCAAACAAGTTAAATTATGACTCTTTCTATTGTGATTTTTATACTTGTAAAACTTTCCTGGAGGTGAAAAAAGCTATTCAAAAATCTGTGAGGTCATCACAATGTTAAGTCTACGTGCTAAGTGGGAATCAGTGGGCAGGGCCAGCGTGAGAAACATTACAGTGGAAGCTAGAAAACTTTATCGGCATCTGCACCAGATGAGCAACTCTATTGGAATGAATAGGTACCATCTCAGTATTATTATAAATAAAAGAAATTTGCGCTTCAAAAATCATAAAAGTGGCCTTCATCTGTGAACAAAATGTTCAAGTATCATAAACTTTTTGCCTCTGCAAAAATCCCACTGGCTTTTTGTGGAGAGATCCGGGACTATGTTAACTTCTGGGTTGTCCTACAGAAAATGCCATCCCTGCAGCGCTCTATCACAAACAGACTGCAAGATAATGGTTTGATGTCCTTAGACACCTTGTGAAACTGAGCATACGTGACTAGGTGTAGCATCTCTGGCATGTGGCCACGCACTGATGTAATATAACCACTGACCCATTCGTTTTGCTGACTGCGGCCCAACATGTGAAACTGTGCAGATCCTTAACTGTAACAATAGTAAACAACCCGTTTGCTTTGTGTGAAACTCAAAAGGTTAAGTTTCTCTCACCAGCCGTCTCTCGGTGCTCTTGGACCTTACATCATCGACACCCTTCTTCTTTTCCAGTGTTTTCAAGAAAATGATCACCATGGTAGCACGCAGCTCTGCTCCAGTCTGTTGGGATGCAGGAGAAGGCTACGGACAGCCATCTTAGATGAGGGTGGAGGGCAGATAGTGCATCTGGGCGAAACAGACGACCGGTTGGTGACCTCCCATCTGCAGAGCAGCCGTCTAGTGCTGATGATGGTGGAGGTAGGAGGGTGTCTCACGCACTTCAGCCAATCCCTGTGTTAATGGAAAGAGATGAGTAGAAGTAAGAAAAATATAAAGACTGACACTGGGTTAGCATTTAGGACATAACAGAAGATTGTAATACAGACATTTCCACTTTGTCACACTGCACCCTCAGATGCAAAAGTTGGAGGACAAAAAAAATCCAGCTTAGCATCGCCTAAAGCAGTGGTAGGTAAATAGTGGCCAGTGGGACAAACCCAGCCTCCCCCTTACTTCAGAAAGGTTTAACTTTTATATTTCAAATGATAAAATTTGCATAAATCTAATACAAAGCTGTAAATCCCTATAATTGTGTACCACCCAGTACTGCCCTCACATAAGGAGTATACTGCAGGTCTATCTCACACAACCTCTGCCCTCTACTTGACTCTATGGGTAATGCTCTCCTCCAATCAGGAGCACGCAGCCAACTTTGCATAAACATAGCTGGACAATCAGGACATCCCTACCCGAATACGTGCGGAGCCCACATTATATAGGGGGGCATTTCATTCAGCGATGGCGAATGCCTGCTGATCACCTACATGTTTCCGTGCTTCTTGATGACACAGGAAATGTGGTGTGCAGGGTGTCTATTGCTTGTCCTCTACGCAGTTCATTTGCATACTACCTGGGTTGGCTGGGGCGCCGTACTTCTCTTCTGCGACAGCCTAGGTTATAAAGAAGAAGGCGCACAGCAGTGACCAACCTTTAGCTAGTCAGGATCAGAGTGGCTGGGTTAATGTTTTGTTGTGACAGGGTGTTGATTGATTAGGATCCACCCACTGTCCCTATTGAGTCCAGTAGAGGGCGGGGCCTGTGTGAGATAGAATGACGGTTATGATATTGTAACCCTAGTTCTATTAGCACAAGTGGAGCCCTCTACCTAGGGCCCTGTTGCTCCTACAACACATGCTGGTGTAAGAAAAGCTACAACACTTGCTGGTGTAAGAAAAGCTGACAGCATCCTTTACACTGTGGGCTCCTTGTGTATTCAGGTAGGCATGTCCTGTTTGGCCAACTACGTTGATTCAGATTTTAGTGGGCAAATGCGTGCTCGGGACTGGAGGAGAGTATTATCCATCCAGTAGACTGCCGAGCCTAATAGAACTAGGGTTACAATACCGTAACCTTTGTCACTGTGCCAGGCTGTTTGAACAGTGCAAGTCTAATAAGACCAGATAAATAAGTCACATAAATAATATAACCCACCTCACTGTGTATGTGTCTGCTTTTTGTTACTTCACTTGGATATCTGAGCTTCATTCACAGATTCTAGATTCTTCATTGAGGGAGAATGAGCATTTTTAACTCAGTAATTAAACTATTTTGTACAAAATCTCACTGCTGACATAGTTGAGAAAAAGATGTGCTGACTCGTGTTTTTCCATTCAGCATTTACCACCCTGACACTTATAGCCACTCAACCGCTCAGTTCCCCATATAGCGCACACAAGCCTATAAAGCTACCGTCTTTGTAAACAAAACATGCTGCCATATGCTAAATAGTTTCCTGAACGCTGTAAATAATGGAACATTTGGCATGTCAACGCAACCCGCAGAACATATGGGAAACTAAACATGCCGTAACAGAAAGCAAAGATTAGCTAATCCGGGAAAAGACATCACTCACAGCACATGACTACAGATGTGGCTCAGAAGCATGACTAGAAAAGGAACATATATGGAGCTGCGGTTGCCTCATCCACTGCCTGCACCCGCAGATGGTAAAGCACAGACAGTAGCTGGTGCAGTAAACACAAACTCTTAAAACACTTGGAAGTTATATGCAAGGCAGATGGTCCATATGCTTAACACGCCTTGTCATGTCAGCTCTACCACTCTAATGTTATTCTATGCATGGGAAAGCTCTAGGTAAATGACAGGCAGGTCTCGTTACGCTTTCTTTAGCCTTAAAAAAAGTAGGAATAGCTGCAGTGACCTTGGGCTTGAGTTTCTCTCCTTCATTACCCAACCACCAAACACACTGACAGCATCCAATTAGAGAGAACCAGCATGGTTCAGATCCCCCCAATCAACTCCTGGCTAATGACAGCTTTCTGCTGTGGAGCAACACATGAGGCTAATGGATCTTCCAGGCCTACTATGTTATCCTGCCCGTGTAACATGTGGTTTTATGTTAAGTGAGGGTGGTTGCACTTATATAACATGCTTCAGAGAGAAGGATGCAAGGTTGCACTGGGTATTAAATGAGTTCTGTGGGACAGTAACGAATAAAAAGGGGCACGTCATAAAAGAAAAGACGTGCAGGTTGTTCTCACTTTGATAAAGAAATGTTACACCAGTCTAGTCATGTCTCGTTACTTCACTGTCATCTCTACCCCATCCCTCCTCTTCAACCCCATGACTACATGAATACTATAAATGTTTCATGTAGGCCTGCCTCAAACCAACTGCTAGCATATGACTCCCATTATCTCCATTTATCCCGGAGAGTCAGTGGAGCACAACTGGGCCTCCGCAGGCGAGAGGGGCTGGTGCTGGTGGTGGGAGTCAGAGGAGAGGGGAATGTTCTTCTTGATCAGTTTTGCAGATTACTTTACTGATTAGGCCTGACACTGAGTAATGGGCGCGGCAATGCAGCAGAGTTTGTGTGAGTGTGTGCGTTCAACAGAGTGGGAGTCGAGGAGCATGACGGTCATGTGTAAAGGTTACAGTTTGCTGTCTGACTGAAGTGTGACGTGTTCCATCAGGGCTCAAACAGCACCTCAACAGTGAGAGTGTGTGTGTGTGTGTGTGTGTGTGTGTGTGCCTGTACATGCGTGTCTGTCTATGCTAACCTGCACTTGTGTGCATGTGTAGTGACTGGCAAGTGGGGTCATGGGAGAGGGCAAGCCGAGTGTGAATTCAACCCTGGAGCCATGCTTACTTAATGAAGTGACTCCTCATGATGGGGAAACCAGAGCTTAATGGAGAGCACTTGTGTGAAGCTCTACTCTAATCAGATCAGATTTTTGCTGCTGAAAGTGATTCTTCTTGTTGGCTGCATCTCCCTGCTGCTGTCATACTGAAGGAAATCCAGGAAGCGATCAGTTTGCAGGACATCTTTCCTACAAGTTTTTCTTAACACCATGAATAATCAGTTAAACAAGGCATTGTAGATATTAAATGAAGAATGACACTGCAACTGGATGCGCTACTTCCTTCTTCAGATTAGTTTAAAGGGATACTTTGCCAATTTTCAACCACTTTTGTATCATTACTTACCAGTACCCAGTTCTCCCTGCTTATCTCCCAGTTCAAATCTGCAGATTTTTCCTGGCTCTAGGGCTTATGCTCGATCTACAAACTGTGCTTCTGCATTTCTGTATGCCCGCTACCATGGACACAAAGAGTATAGAAGGTAATCGAGAAAGAGAGAACTGCACTTTTTTCTCTCAAACTCTAATCAAACTGCAAAACTATGCAGTACTGATCACATATAAACCAAGATTCTGTTACTGTATTGCCTATTTCTCGCCCAAGACATCTTCAGAAACATACTTTAGTGCACCGTTTAATTGTTTGTGAACAGGAAGAGGGCGCCATATTGTTTCCTGTATTGTTTCTTAACCCTTCACCTAACCCTAAATCATCATACGCTGAAAAAAACTAAATCAAACGATAAAAGTGATCAAATATAAACCAAGACTCTGTTACTGCATTGCCCATTTCTCATCAAAAAGGTTTTCAGACACATATTTTAGCTTACTATTTAACTGTAATTCAAGATCATTTGTTGCTAGCTAGGCGCCATATTGTTTCCTAGATCAAAATGGCCAAGCTCATATTACATCACCAACCAGTGGGAGCTTTTATTGGTCTGGTACAGTGCAGTGCATTTTGATAGTTGTAGGTATTTGCATCTTTCTACTGAAAAGACAGCCCAGTTTTGTGCAAAGACCATCTTTCCAGCAGTGAAATACTTCTTTAAATACAAGGAATATGACATTTTAGGACAGCAGACCATGTTAAAGAATCAGCAGTGAAGACCAATAACAGCACTGATCAGGAATATGATGTATTCATGTAGTCATCTAGTTATCATACCCCCTACCTGCAATAATGCCTGTCTCAAGCAAATGGTTACTGAGATGTTTTGTCAAACACTGAACTAAAGAGAAGCGTTGTCACTAAATGGAAACTCTCATATTGTTTGGGCCTATAAAACATTCAGGGTTCATGTAACTAAATTTGACCTCCATGGTGGACTAAAATCTAATGGTAATTCAAGTCAGATTTGTGGACTCTGGGGTGCAGACAGCAGCTCTTGGCTCACAATAGCCAATGACTCAGGAGGGCACTAGAAAGGGCAGCTAAGATAATATGGCTCTTTGCCCGGGCTGTGATTTGTACAGGCAGATGAATAGAAGCCTATTTGGGGCCCCCTAAAGTTCTGTGACGGGGTGTTTGGTGTCCATCACCAATTGGCTCTGGTTACTGCATACTTGTGCGGAGCGCGTCTGGTGTCAAGACTTTGATCGGTGGCTGCAGCTAAAAGAAACACACTCATTTCATACTAATGAAACGATGAGAACCAAACAAACAAACAATCACTGCAATCACTGGCTGACGCAAATGAAACACCATGTGCATATCAGATTCTTATTTTGAAAAGGTTACATGTTAGTAATAAAGTAAAATTTGAACACTTTTCTCTGCTAAGACATATTTTATGGTGCAAGAAGCTGGCCGTTGACATCTGTTTTACGTAGTGGGTACGGCCATGGGAAACAAACTTAAAACATCAAAAAGAAAAGTTTTGCACAGTCAGGTTTTTTGTAGTCGGAGGCGAATAAAAGTAAGAGCCTTTCTTTTGTTAAAGTCTGCGGTGTGGATTGTTAATTCAGGGTGAACACACAGCCACCCCTCTCTTGTATAATGAGCCCGAGGTCGTAAAAATGGTCCTAGGGAGGTCAAGACATACCACTGAATCCTCTGGCCATCACCCTAGTACCCAGTGGCACAGGAGCACTGGCCAAAAACAACACGCCATCACACTAATAGATCTTCAGAAGTGCATAAACAATGAGGAGCTCATTCAGTCAAACTTTATGCGATGTCAGTGGTCAGGTTCTGGCCTCCTTTTAGCAGATTCCCCTGAATGTTTCTCTAACGACAGTGACCATCAACCTCTGCATAAACACAGCCCGCAGTTTAAGTCCCTCCTCATTGAGCAACATAAAAAGATCAGTCAACTTACTTTTACCTTGAGAAAGGAATGCAAGGAATCATAACTCAAGGGAACTTC
>JAPZEB010000003.1:19786820-19796898 GCA_029783705.1 Chaetodon striatus | reverse complement strand
AGTTTGCCCATTAAGGCAAGGTTTACAGATGTTGAAACAATGATGACTCATCATTTTTTATATTCATAGAGCTGTCATATGCATGGGAATGATTTAATTCATCAAAGCATATTATCCAGAATGTGCAATTTGATCTAATCTTTGCTAAATGGCTCTAAAGCAAATCAAACCGCTGCTGGATTAAATCGTTACACCCCTGCTGTGTAGTGATAAGGTCCATATGCTGGGCAACAAGAAAGCAGCGGCAGCAGGAACCTTTTTTAAACCCATTTTTGTACTTTTAGCAGGTTATAAGTTGGAATAGGAGTGAAACTTTGCTCATTAACACGTTAACTCAAGATTGTTAGATCTCCAACGGCACCATCTACTTCCTGACATTCTGTCGTGAATCAGCTGATCTGCTGCCAGCAAGCTAATTGGTTGCAAATCTCTCCGGTGTTCAGCCTTGTGCAGTTGTTTGGAATGACCTGCAGGTGTATGTAAAACACGCTGACAGCCTCAAACCCAACTACTGAGAACCAATTAGAGTACACTGCAGAGGCCTCTAGCTGGGAGTTATGACACATGTCGCCGTGATAATTGGCCTTCATTGTGCAAGCAGGATTGTCAGGACACATGGGCTCTGTTCTCAAGCCCAGGCTTGCACAAAAAGCCACTTTTGGAGGATGTTACACATTAAGTGTCGGGTATGTACGAGGAAAAGCCATTGCAGTCAACTGTAAAAGTCCTATAACTTGGACGGGATGCTTAAGTTTTGTCACAACAGTGGAAAACAGGTTCTAAAAATACAGGCTGTCTGTGCCAAACACTAACTGAAGCTTTCGTTTCTCTTTTTTTCTACAGTTGCAATTGGGGGATTGTTTCACCAGACTGGATCTAAAGAAAAGCTACCTCCACACAGCATGATTCAGTCAGGAGCTATGTGATGGTTGACAGTTTGAGGAGAGGCCAATCCAAAGCAGCTCAGGAAAATAAACAGGATAGTGCTTTTGCTTTTTTTAGATTGAGATAAAGCTAAGGCCCTGAGGGGATAAAGTCACTCATTTGACAGTCAAAAAGCAAAAGCACAGACAACAACTTCTTTTATTTAGCTTAAGATGATTCCTCACTATCACCACATAGAAAAACCACAGTGGGGTGTGTTGATGGGAGCCTTCCTATTGCATCCCAGAATGCTTTTCATCTCTAAGTAGAGTCTGGTGCCTGTCTTGGGGGGTTGGGGGAGTGCTTCTCTGGTGTATGTGAGAATGCCTCTTTTCTTTTCTTTTCAGCTGCAGGTCTTTGGCTCTGTGGGCGTCGAGACGCCAGACTTACAAATCTATCATGTTAATGAGGAAGGAATATACAAAATGAGGAATAAGGAGCACACTGACAACATGAAATAATAACATATTTGTTTTTAACTCCCTGAGGCCAAGTGGTACGAGTTTCAGAGTGTGTGAAGCAGCAGCAGTTATGACTGCAGGTCACAGAGAAGAAAAGGGAAGCTTCTGAAATGAATAGAGAGTAGCATGGAGGCAAAGACAAGCATGGCTAACAATCCTTTTCTGGTAGCTTTGCATAATGCCTCGGGCCAGAGAACAAGTGAGAGAAAGAGAGCCACAGTATTAGTGGAACAGAAAGATGAAGCAGAAAAACAAGCAAAAAGTGTGATTGAAGTCTACAGAAAGTCAAAGAGAGAGAAACTGACAGAAACTGACAGAAAAGGAAATAGCAGAGTGTGTGTCAGTGTGTGAACTGAGGGAGAGTTGTACACACAGACGGAGAATGGACCAGTGGCTCGCTCAGCACACAGGCACACAGCTGCCCACAGACAGAATGGAGCTCTAATAGGGCCTTTCGCCTGCAACACAAAGACGTTGCAAATGTGCACGTCTTGAGCACACACTGGAGTGCAGAGTGATCCCCTTTAAAAACCCACCGGCCTTAATTGCTTCCATAAATTATGTCTGAAGCATGTCCAAAACAAGTCTGCAGGCTAACAATGCCAGAGCTGTTGTTGAGTACAAGTGCATAAACATTAAAAGCTATAAGTGACAAGCAGCAACCAGTGCTTCTTCCTCTTTAGGCAGATACTGGGCTGGGTATCGAACCTCCTTTGCACGAGACCAAATACTTCCGTTTAACATAATCAGTAATCAGATAATTGCAGATTCAAATAGTAGTTTTGCCAACATTACGCTGCATTTACTCAAATGGTCTTGTATGGTTGGTTTGTTTTATGGCAGCATTAAACACTAATGAATGAGGCATTAGACGTTTGGAAGAACAGATTTTCAAAGAAAGATAACAAAAGAATGTAATAAAACTCAAGTACTGGCACCATTATAAAACATTTTCAACCCAGCCCTTGTCAGATAAAATCAACGGGTACAGCAAACATTTGCAGGTTCACCTGATGATTTGACAGATAAAATGAACTTGTTCACACCAAGCTGCAACATTCCAGCGCTGGTTTATTTTTTTAAAAATCAAAGCCAGGTGCAGTCATCCTAATCTTCCCAAAACTGGAAAGGCGGATCAGAAATACTCAGAACAGGTTTCCTTTGAGCCTCACCAGTAAACATGAGGCATTTATCGACATCCCCTTTGTAATTAGACACTAGAGCTGACATGTGATTAAATCTCGTAGCCAGCTCTCTCCGCTTCACTTCCAACCTGAGCTTCGGCTACACCTTGCATTTTGCGAGGGCATTTTCAGCAGGATTCTTGAGAAAACTCATTTCCTGTTTAGTTAACCAAACTAGCCAGCCATCCCCCTGCGTGTCAAGGACGACCGCTGCCATGGTGGCAGCCAAGAAACATTTCCAGGTATTTTCAATTAGGGTACCCTGGTACCAAACCAGTTCTCCGTGGTATTGTGTTTACGGTGTCCACAAAGATCAACCAACTGCCGTGCAATAATAGAGAGGGCAAAACATAAGCACCAACAGTTACTTCCTAACCCACAAAGGAAAGGAAACACTGACAAATAAGAGGTTCAGTGTGTCGCTGCCATGGTGCTGCACAGTGCCTTTCATTTGAACTTAAGGGGCAGTAAAGTAGTTTCAAAACTGAGTATGAACCCTGTCCTGCAGTGACAGCCAACAATATGTCCACATATAAAGCGATAAGAAGACAATTATTCTTCATGTTCTTATCAGTATCAACGTGGCTGAGCTCGGTTTCAGTTTCATACATGTATAATGACATAAACCCAGTGTGTGTGTGACTCATGTAGTCATAACAATAGGCTATAAACAATGTATATTTGGACTGGACTAAAATTATATATTTGCTCTGAAAACAGAAATAAAACTGAGAGGGAGCAAAGTGGCTCATAGTTTCAACTTCTTCAGCTTAAAAAATTGATGAACTATGCTCATAAAAGCATGGAAATTAACAAATTCAGAACCGAATCTCAGTATTAACCAAACCTAAACTTGTGGTGGAGATTTGTATGAGATGTATGCAACCAGGCATTATGACTCAAAGCACTAAAAGCTGCTCTCAATCTCTTCTCACAGGTTGTGGTGAGGAGTCGTATGTCACTATGAGCTGCAAGGCAACCACACTGCCTCTCTCCACCTACACAGGTACTGTATCTGACACCAGCCTGGCCTTTATTGCCACGGTTGATAGATGGAGGGGAGTTTGCTGGCTCACAGAGCCTGGTTAATGTGTGCACCCCCCCTCTATAGCAGGGTTATTAAGCAGTAACTTTTAATGCAGCAACAGGTTGGTCGGGCTGGGCGAGCAAACTGAGACTCTTTGTAAACACAACAGCTGATTCAGACCAGAAATGTTGTAATAACTGAGCTGGAGTCAATAAAGGGACATCCATAAAGAGTGAAGCAGCACTTTTTTTTCTTTTTTTTTTTTAGATTAGACTGGTTTAAAAGGGTAGCAGACTGGTTGACAGAATGCCTTTATATGCACTTCAACAAAACAGACACTTGTTTGCTGATTTGTGCCCCAAAGTAACCCAGCAGTCGCAGAGGAAACCAGGTATGAGCAGACAAAGTAAACTCCACAGCAGAAGAAGAAACATAAGCTACTGATGCGTGCCTAAACACAGTCACAACTATCACGTATCTGAACAAACAGCCCTACTACCTGGCCAGCAGAGGCTCTTTCGAGGTTAGGTCATCTTCAACAAAGGGAAAGCAGGAACCAAAAAGGGAGAAAATCACAAAAGTTTCACGCAGTTGCAGCCGCCAGTTCAGCGTCGCCAGCGCAGGACTGAGCCGGACTGCGAGCAGCTGAGAGCTCGCTGCTGCTTTCAGCCCTCAGCACTGATTGTAACAATATCCGCGTACAGACCAACCAAGTGGACCGGGGGGAGACCGGAAGAGGAGCGACCGAGTAGCAAACTTGTTTGGCAAAAAGACTACTAAATTACAGCATAGTTAAATTCTTCAAATTTAAATATTAATTAAAAGCAACAAAACTTTTCAGTGCATAGTGAGAGACGAGCTCAAACTTAGTTTAAAACAAACACCCCTCACCCCTTCCGAGTTGGTATGTTCCGCTCCGGTCCTCCCTCAGGCATTTACAATTCTCATGTGCTACTTTGTACTACTATACTTTTCATTGATGTTAATGAAGCAAATAGCTGTTGACGTGTCAAAGCTACAAAGGAAGCTACATTTATACAAATTAACCAACCCCAAAAAGCTGCTACCATGCCTCTTAGTCGCTCTTGTGTCTCTTACAGCCGTAACAAACCTGTAACAATGAGCCAGACATGCATTAAATAAGTAAAAAAGTCGATAAAAGTGGCTTCAAAGTGTCACCGGATTTAATTTATCATGCTGTTATATAGCCAAGGTGGTCATTCCTCAAAAGACAGAGTGTGAAAAAGCCTGCCATGCCTTGAAAGAGGAATCTTTCCCACTTCCACATTGGCTCTCCTGCGATGGAAAACTTCACTGCTACATGGTGGAGTAATTCAATCAATCCACGAAAATCCTATTAGGGAGAGACTTCAAACGTGTTTCCAGGGAGATGGAGTGAGAAAACATAAATATTTGCAGTATCACACTTGAGAGGTTAAAATGAAAGCGTGGTATTCATGCTGGTAGGGCAGCCAGTGGGCTATGGCATGGAGTCTAAAACCCTTATAGGTTAATATTATGAGTGGAATAAAAGTGTAGCTTCGGACACGTGTGCCAACCCCAAAGCCATGAAAGTGCTGACGGTAGTAAATGTACTGTGCAGCTCAGTCCAGCCCAGCAAGATCCACAGTTTGATGTTTTATTTTACTTCATGGTGGATGGTAACAAAATACTTCTTAAGATGACATAAAGAAATCCAACTTCCTTTTTGATTAAAAAAAGCCCCCTTTAACAAGACAGTTTTACTTCCTTAAGCCACAGTCTACAGTGGAGCATGTGTCAGACACAAGATACACCCAGTTTCAAAATAACGAACATACACACATGTAAAATAACTGTCACCATGTCATGAGCACAGTAAATTTAAACAGCTTCCCCAAAAGTAAAGATTGACATAGATAAGTAGGGTTTGTCTGAATAATAATTGTCTTTCTCTGTTTATTGTCACCGTTACGCACCAAAATACCAAAGCAGATTCCTTGTGTGAGATAGTACGAGGCAATAAACCTGACTCTGATTCAGTGCAATCCTCTCTTAGGAATGATGCTTCATGGAAAAACTGACCAAATAACGCATGACTTTACTTAGGCAAACAGGATTGTGGTGTTGTCTGTCTCTTAGCAACATCACCTGTGCAAGGGAAATGAGTAGGCTGCAGAATATGCAACAGGGGTAACTTCAGTACATATTTAAATCTATTGACACTAAAAGCACTCAAAGACCTGCCTAACGAGATGCTTTACAGACAGTGTGAGTGGATGTTGACAAAAGTAAAGGAGGGGATGTTTAATGAACATTTCACTTCATGAGAAAATCTCTGTGAGAGCTGCGAACGTGGGCATAGCATGCACATCCAGGCAGGATATACAGAGCCTTGTAAAATTCCAGGCAGTAATTCTTGTAAAGCTTCCATGTGTTTACTCAACAGCGTGCCCCAACATCGCCGGCTCCCATTGGATCCCTGGCTCAGCTTGCAATTAGGGCTCAGAGTTTGACAGTTATTAATGATGCCATTGAGGAAGGAAATGGCAGACAGGCTTCTCTTCCACAGAAGGCACGGCTGCTTGTTTATTCATTATGTCAGAAGTTCTTAATCACGGTCCTCGGGACCCCAGGCTCCGCTGGTTTCCAGTTTAGCCAATTAGGTACGGGCTATTTTTCACATGATGCAATTATCTACGTGGTAAGGCAGGACAGTGGTTTTCACACTGTGGGTCAGGACTCTCAACAGGGTCCTTGCAAAGTAATTTGGGGAGCGATCAGATGATTTATGGAATAAATGGAAAACATGTTCAGTACAAATTATTGTGTATATCTTCAAGCCCTTTGTAAAAAGAATATAGAGTAAATTTTAGCCTCTACATGTGTGGTAGCTGATTGAATCAAACAGTAAATAAATGTCCAGCTCAACTATAAAAGTAGCCAAAGGAAAGTAATATTAAAGTCAAGTACGTACTTTGAGTGCACAAATGTGAGGAGTTCACCAACAAAAGGGAGCTCATGTTATTCAAAGGTGAAAAGATTTCATACAATCTTGAATACAATTATACACTACCTGTGTGTCAGCTGTTTGTGTTATTCAGGAATTATCTTCTGCAGCAGATTACAGCTTTGTTTTATAAGGTACAGAACAGGCATGAGTTAACAGATGTTCCTGTGTATGCATCAAAATGGTTTGAGGCTATCGTGACAGAGAATTACTTCAGTACTATTTCTGGAGTACTACACGAGACACTGCTCAGTACATTCTAACTGGAAGCACCGGTTTTAATCAACTTTGAAACTGAAATTGAATTAAACAATCTTGCTAATTGTCTGTGTAAATGAATCATAAATACACAGAGCAACTTCATACAAAGGTGCCGCACTGTGGATCAATGCAAAGTTAATACAACAGCAGCAAAACAAAAATGATTTATTTCAAAAGAACTGTTAGTCAGTTACACTGCATGCCTGCTTCATTACATACAGTTTTAAAAAAAGACTACTATCTAATGAGGTATTGTATAAAAAAGTCTGCACAGGTTTTATGATTTGCTGTGAGAAAATGTGGCACAAAAACAAAACAAGTATCCTCTCAGGCCTGTGGTTCAGTGTACTCTCTTGAAGATGAGTGCTGTCACACTGTTCCCCGTCTTGCCCCCAAACTGGAAACTCGGTGTTGGCAACTCCTGCACAAACTCAAATCCTGTGAGGCAACACAGAAAAAATGTGCAGGTTAGAAAACACTGCCAAAACATCAACATGGTGCCTTAAACACAGATGCCTCGAATCGTTCCTTGTTGACTATGGCTACAGCGGGGTTAGGAGAAGAACTGTGTGTCAAGAACTATCCATCCACCATCTGTGGTGCTTCCTGGGGCCTAGTAAAGACGGGCTGTCAGCGTGACAGATGAGATCTCAAGGCCCTTCGGCCCCCTGCAGGCTCTCCAGAGTGACTACACTGAGAGGAGTGACAGCTAGTGGAAGCTTGCCGAAATTCTGACTTTACAAGGCTGTTGTTGCCTGCAGCTTAACAACCTGCCAGGTAACTGTCACGGTTGTAGAACTGTGTCTGTGTTTTGACTGAGGGTCAGACAACAAAACTCAACATGTTTTCCCATTGTTTTAACACATTTACAACACTGCACGTATCCACTTCAAAGTGCCCTGCGGAGTTTTCATGTGAACAAACACAACTTGTGTTTACATTCAGCGTTACACAACAAAACCCACTGTGTGTGTATCCTTGAGCTCTAACAAACATGTCCAATGTACTTCCTGCCTCATAAAAACAATTTTTAAAAAGTATTCTGAATCCAGTATTGTTGTGCTACTTAGCAGTCTTCTTCTTCTTCTCTCTATGTTGGCGCATTGCAACACATCTTGGCATGTTACCACCACCTGTAAATTAGTTGGATAGTGTGAAACCATTGGCAAGACTATGTATCACTCCACCCTCATGCACATGCAGGAGATAAACACATGAGGACCCACTCGCTGACAAACAGCTCCATAGTGCTACTACAGGTCAAAAACTCCTCAGGGAACCTTTAATGTGACAAGCAAACATGTCATATTTTTTATATTTTTAGTGTGTTTTCTCCTCCGGGCAGCCATTCATTCTTATTTATTTGGTAACAACTGCAAAGTAGATAACCACATTGTACCGTAGCATAAGAATATACAATCGTTTCCTGAAGAAGGGACTATTTTATGTGCTGGATTTAACTATCCTTTACTTACAAACTCAGGCATGAACGTTAACCAGAACAGCAGCTGTTTGGGTGGATTTATATACATATTTACCGGTGTCTTAATGCACTGTAATGTAGAGTCTGTAGCTGTCGTTCTCAACATCTGCTTTAAGACTGACTCTGACCAAAGCCTCATCCAAAACCTCTTCTCTGGTGTCAGCTGCTTGCCAAAGTGTGCGGCTCTTTCGAACAATACTGAAGAACATGCCAACACCCAATCATGTGTATTTCTTAATATAGTATATTGCTTAAGACCAAAGACCTGTTGCAATACTTTAAAACGATGAATAAGCTACTGCGGGCAGCCAGAAAATAATAAACTATGAACTGTTTGAGCAATAGGAAGGTAATCTAATGCATAAGGAATGACTCGACATAATCCTAGTTTACATGTTTGATCAAAGGTCGGGTTTATAGAGAAGTGCCTGTTTGATTGTGTTGGTTTGTGGAGTCAATTGGACTTGTCGGGCTGTTTGAGAGCTGTATACCCAAATAAGACAGTCCTAAACAATGATGGAAGGTAGTGAAAAGTTACACACATTGTAAAAACAAAAGTCCTAAGCAGCTCTCTCATAAAGAAATTTATAATATTCAACGTAATCTATCAAAATAAATTATCAGTAGGGCTGCACGATATACAAAAACAATCATATTGTGATTGTTTTGACATATTGTAATTGCAATGGGTCGCAATTTTAGTGGGAATGGAAATTTCTCCATTTCATTTTCCAGAAAAAAAAGACAAAGATGTGTTTTTTGCAGCAGTCTGTACCAAACAAGCATTGCTCCTAATGTCTGGAATATGATTTGTAGGCCTCTCAGTAGAACAGCGATGCCTCATGTATAATAGTATGTTGTGTGACACACCTTTATCAAAAAATTTCAGCTCCTGCGATTTGGATATTGCACTTAGCCATAATGCGATATCAAAATTATGGTATTTTTTCAGCCCTAATTATCAGACATTCAGTAATTAACTTCAGTGTTTCCCCTCACCTTCACTGAATCGGTCTAGCAGCTGCTCTTTCGTCCAGTTGCAGGAAGTGATGGAGAAGAATCCTTGGTCCTTAAGAGCATCTTTTAAGGTTTGGACGTAGAGTCTTTTGCCCTCTTTAGAGTTGTCTGGGTTTAAGCTTATAGCATCAAATGTTCCTTTGTCGATGCAGAGATCAAAATCCTTTAGTTCCCCTTGACAGTTTAAAAAATCCATCACCTAAAAGAAAGAAAAAGCGAGAGGTTAAGGAAAAGTCTGTTTACGAATCCTACAGCAAATATACAAAATGGCGCCCAGTGTTCAGTCTGGCTCTTTAGATGAAGAGTGAACTACATAGTTACTTAAAGAACACATCTTTCAGCGTCAAGCAAGATTAAATGTGTTATACCTCACTGGTTAACTTTAAAACTAAATCCCAACTGCTGACAGGACGACGAGTAATTCTGCGAAGGTTGCTGACCTACCATACCGCGAGTGAAAGGAGCCCTTTATCTAGACAGAGGGCAGAACACCAGATCTCTGGAGAGAGATCGAGAGCCACATACTCACAGACCATGGGTCACAAAATGTCTGATTTATGCCAGATGATCAACAGTGATTCACTAGAGACAAAAATGCCTATATTGCTGCAACTGCCTAGAGTTATATTTGAGTATGAGCCTGTAAAATGGAAAAAACTGGGAAGATGATGAAGGAATGTATGAAGGTGATGTGTCAAAGCAGCAGTAGACGATGACTAATGTACATGGAGA
>JAPZEB010000003.1:19745032-19755398 GCA_029783705.1 Chaetodon striatus | reverse complement strand
ACATGCACATGAATATGGAGGACGGGAGCTTGATGTGCTTAAAATGTGACACGCTAATGATGTATGAATTATGCAAGAAGCTTTACTGCTCTTACCGCGGTATACTTAATCTGTAATGCCCTCTGAAAGTGCATCCTGTCTATCATCAGCACTTCTCTGCCTCTCACTGCTCTGTGTGACCTCATAGACTAAGTATTTTGGGCGGATTGTTATTATATCTGGGTGTGAAAGCGCAGTAATTGTGTGTGTTTCATGTTTTAACACTTGCTGGGGTAACTTGGCAGAAGGAATGTACAGTATTTAAGAATCCTTGCCTTGTAGTTTCACCGACACCGCCTCTCTAACTGTATTTTTCCCTTTGTGTTGTGTTCTTCTTTTACAGCCAGGATCCAGCTTGGAGCAGACCCACATTTTTGTTCTTGCACACATACTTCGTAGGCCTATTATCGTCTACGGAGTGAAGTATTACAAAAGTTTCCGTGGCGAAACGCTCGGGTACACCCGTTTTCAAGGTGAGGAGTCAGCCCACTGTTTGGACTGAGAGTGTTTTGGTTAAATATCATTAAATGTCGAGCGCAGCTCCACTCCCGTGGCCGTAGAAGGACTAGACTTCCTTTGTGAAATAGCTCCAGCCTACATGTGTCTGCATAGCTTACATAGCTCACATAACTGCCCCTCTGAACTGTCAGTAATTGCTATTTACAACATGTATCAGGCTAGTGTCTTTCATTTAAGGGGTATTTTAGTACTGTGTGACTCAAAATAACACGAACAACGTAACAAAACACACCCGCCTGCCTTAGGAGCAGCAGTGGAAGAACCAGTCAGGTCTTTAACTCGAGTAAAAGTAATAATCTTACAGTGTGAAAGCAAGTCCTGCGCTCAAAACCTTACTAAAGTAAAAGTATGCAAGTATAATCAGCACAATGTACTTAAAGTATTGAAAGGAAAAGTGCTCATGATGCAGAAAAATAGTCCCTGACAGTGTTTTACTATTAAGTATTTAAGTATGATGTTTTAATGTTACTGCTGCATTAATCTGTATGTTGCATTTTACTGCTGCAGACAGTAAAGGTACATCATATTCTGTATGATCATCATACGTTTGCAGCGTGGCTGTCCTGTGAGGACCGTGTTTCTTTGAAAAGTCAACTTTTCGTGGTGTCAGGAACCAGCCCTGTTTTCAGCTTTGCAACGATGCAGCTGATCCCAGAGGGGTTTAAAAGTTTGTTTAGCTTAGGAAGTAGGAGAATTTTCTCAACGCACAAAGGAACACTTCATCCTTCACTGGTCTACATGATCTTCACTGGACAGGAAGGGCTTAAAAAATGTAATCTGAAATGTGACTAAAGCTGTGAGATAACAGTAGTGAGGTATGAAGTACAATATTGCCTCTGAGATATAGTTAAGTAGAAGTATTAAGTTGCATAAAATGGAAATACTCAAGTAAAGTACAAGTACCTCAGAGTTGTACTTAAAGGGACAGTCCCCTACAAATCATGAATACAGATATTTCCTCTGACCTGTAGTGCTATTAATCAATCTAGATTGTTTTAGTGTGTTGGAGATGTCAGTCTGCCTTCTCTTCAGTATAATGGAACTAGATGGCACTCAGCTTGTGATGCTCAAACTGCCAAAAAAATACATTTGAAATCTCAACAGCAGTGCCTCTTTCGGTTCCTCAAGATAATCCACAGACCTTGTTGTGAGCAGTTTCATGTAGGAACTATTTTCTTTTTCCAAAACTACACCTGCCAACCGCATCACTGCGAAGAAGGAAGCATGCTTCTACTCATGGACGAGACGCTCATGGTTCCTCACCTGAGCTAGCTAACATCATAGCTCGACCTAGGAGGATCCCATTAATGTTTACATCTCGTGCTGTCATGAGCAGGAGCCTCTCGTCTTTGAGTAGATGTACGCTTCTCTCTGCGCATTAAGAGAAGGGTGCATCTACTCATGGACGAGAGTAGATGCACACTTCTCTCTGCGTGGAAAACGCCTGGCTGGTGTAGTTCGGTCGAAGAAAATTACGTGAAACTGCTCACAATAAAGTCTGTGGATTATCTTGAGTATCCTGGGCATGATTTCTGTAAAGAGACACTGCTGTTGAGTTTTTCAAGTGTATTTTGTTGGCACTTTGAGCACCTCAAGCCAAGTGCCATCTATATCCGAGAAAAGGAAAACATCTCTACGGCTGATAACACTCAGCAACTCAAACCAAAACAATCTAGATTGATAAATAGCACTACAGGTAAGAGGAAAAATATGTACTTTTGATTTTGTGGTGAACTGTCCTTTTAAGTTAAGATGACTGGCTGCTTGCTCCAGCGTAGGTACAACAGTGGTATCGATCAACTCATTTAACTCATAGATTAAGGATTGATAAATAGCACTAAAGTTGGCAGGAAAAGTAGGTAACTTTCCCTTAAAGTACAGTAAATGTAAAGAGTTAAATTCCACCACAACATAGGAGCACACTGTATGGGATGTGTATTGAAATGCCATGAAGTGTTCCACACACACATCCAAAAGCATGTGAACATGTGTAAACCATCAGAAACAATCCTGCAAGCGTGGAGAGCGGGCTCTACGTTTATGGCTCGCAGTAAAAACAACCTGGATTCAGTTTGCCTGCTGAGTGATGCCGCACAGGGGATGATGAAAGTGCTCTGTAATGGCCAACTGCTTGTGGTAAAGCCCGCCTGATGGACCCGTGATTTACTGTTGCCAGGAGCCAACGTAAAACACACGAGAGGGAGAGCGCGCATATGGGCGCCTATAGCGAGGGGAGGAGGAGCTCAGTCAAAGTGGTGACCAAGTGAACCCAGTAAAAAGAAAGAAACAGTGGTTACTGGGAGAGGAGAGTAGCTAAACAGAGGCCTCTCAATGGTGGTGTCAGTTACAGAAGTATTCATGAGGTGTGAGAGCTGCTTTGTGTGTGATGGGACTGAAGAAATATGAGACTTATGAAATATGAGCAGATGTTTTCTGCTTTGTGTTCTGCTTAACCAGTATGTCATTATGTAGTTAACACTGACAATGTGATGGGATGTCTCCAGTGGTGGAATGTAACTTCATACATTTACTGTACTTTACTTAAATAGGTCAATTTTCTGCTGTTTTATACATGTACTCCACTACATGTAAGAAAAAAAAAACTTTTCACTTCACTTATTTGACAGCTATTGTCAGCAGTCACTTTGCAGATTAACATTTGACACAAGAAAAAGTTTATAATCCTGATTTAACAGTGCAACACAGTATATGAAATTATTCAAACCAGCTACAGCTTAAAATGCTTTTATACATGTTAATGCATCAATGAAAATAATCCTATAATGCATCTCTAATTCTGCTGCATTGCTTTTACTTATGATACTATAAATGCATTTTGCTGATAATACTTTAAACTTTTAATGTTTTTACCGAACTAAAATTCTGAATACAGGACTTTTACATGTAATGGAGTATTTTCACATTGTGATATCAGGCTGGCAGAGGGTCCTTAAAAGTCTTAAAAGGTTTTAAATACACATTTACTAATAAAAGGCCTTAATAATTGTCTTAAATTTAGATTAAATGGGTCTTAAATGTTATATTTAGTCACATCACTGATGTAATCTTTGGTGTTGGTGCTGTAGGAAACATCATTTTAACAGGAGGGAAACACTATTTGACTGGGTAACATACTTTAGCACAACACCTGTATATGTGCAGTGCCCCTATTTTTCACGCAGCGAGTCTGCATCATTAAATTAGGACCTTGCACACTATGGAAAAATGGGAAAATGCAAGCGTAAGGACAAATAGCTTAAAAGAATAACAACAATTACTCGTTGTGATTTAAGCCAGAGGCTGGAAATGTTTACGAAGCAAACAGCGCTGCATGTCAAAGGTGTTTCAAATGTGGTAAAATGGGGATAACCCAGAAAGCATCCTCAGGGTCATCTTTACGGTTCATTTTGAACTGACATCACTGTTTTTACTTGGAAAGAGTATATGTTTGCATTTAGTGTGTGTTTCCAAAGCAAGTTTGGTCATACATTTAATTTAAAGTGGTATTAAAAAGTCTTAAACTCACCCTGGATCAGGCTACTTTTACGAACATAAAGGGTGTGAAAACTTATTCCATCACAAAACATTTCTTATTGTCTCTTTGCTTTTCCCCCCAAATTGTCGCGTTTCTTTATTCAATCAATTTTAGCCAAAAATTTGCATCATTTAATGATAGTACCCGATTTACCTCCTTATCAAGAGAAAGTGTGTTAAGGGGGAAAACAACAAGACTTATATTTAAGATATACTGTGCAGGATTCTCCTAAAAAGCGATGTATAGACACATGCAGAATGAATCTCTCAATTCATCTCTTATGACCCACTAGAAGTGTGTGGCGGTGTATTGTTCTTCAGAGACTCTGCCCTCTGCCTGTATTTTCTTATTCTCCTCTTATTGTCTGTGTTCGGGACTTTTATAGGCGCATACCCTCACAGCGCTCAGGTGACGTGGACCAGCTGCCAGACCGCAAGCAGCAGGCACAGTGCAAAAGAACTCCCTCAAAACCCCCCCAAACATAGCAAGGCATAGCACCAAATGAGAGGGAATTTAAGATTGGCCTTTATTTTCACTTTTGCTGGCAAGCATGTTTACAAACACGAACCAAGAGTCCTGCATGGCATACCTCAAGGCTATTTAAAGACGGCTGGGACACGCTCTTTGACCCCGTGGAAGCTGTGAGGTGTATGACACATGCGCAGTGTAACTGGAGCTGTGATGTTGGAGGGTGACAGCACACGGTGTTAGAAATAAAGGGAGGGGGGGTCCGCTCAGGTGCTCTCTGGCTGTGCTCTTTTTAGCCTCCTTGGGTGCGCTCGGCCTGACAGAAACAACAAAGTTTTAGATTATCATCATGTATTTCTTGGAGTGATGAAACGAAACGTTCTGTCTCCTCCTCCTCCTCCTCCTCCTCCTCCTCCTCCTCCTCCCCCCTGCAGGTGTGTACTTGCCCCTTTTGTGGGAGCAGAGTTTCTGCTGGAAGAGCCCCATTGCTCTGGGCTACACGCGGGGCCACTTCTCAGCGCTGGTGGCCATGGAGAACGATGGCTTTGACAATCGCGGCGCGGGCGCCAACCTCAACACAGACGACGACGTGACGGTCACGTTCCTGCCACTGGTCGACAGCGAGAGGAAGCTGCTTCACATTCACTTCCTCTCAGCGCAGGAAGTAAGGACCTCCCCCCACACATTTCTTGTTTTGTCTTTTTGAATTAATCTTAATGTTTTTTGTTATCGGCATGAAATCAGTTGACTTACAGGCTTCATGTCCTCTGTGTCAGCACCAGGTTTAGGGGATAGTTAAAACTTTTTGAAGCAGGGCTGTGTGAGGTACTTATCTATATTTACTAGGGCTGCCAAGCAATTAAAAAAAAAAATCAAATTAATTACATGCTCTGTGATTAATTAAGTTTTTGTACTGTGTACTGCTGTGGAAGTGGACAGCAACAAAATAATTTTAGCCACCTAAAAAAGTCTCATCAAAAAAACATCTGTATCAGTTTAAGTGTACTTAATATTTAGAATACTGCTTCACCTTGCCGGGAGGAGAGCATAAATAATGCCTTCACTTCCCCATCGGAAATGGCTGTCTGACAGCAAGGTATAAGGATGAGAATGTTCTAAATAAATCCGTTTTGAAAATCTGCAAAATAATGCGAACTATCCCTTTAAAAGACACACTGCTACAACAGGAGTACGCAGATTTAGATTCAGACTAGTTACATGGCTCCCTCTGATGGCTGTATTTGTTCCCCCTTGTTCCTCAGATGGGTAATGAAGAACAACAGGAGAAGCTGCTGCGGGAGTGGTTGGACTGCTGTGTGACGGAGGGCGGTGTCCTGGTGGCGCTTCAGAAAAGCTCCCGCCGCCGCAACCACCCGCTCGTCACCCAGATGGTGGAGAAGTGGCTGGACGGCTACCGGCAGATCCGCCCCTGCGCCTCTTTGTCTGACGGCGAAGAGGAGGAAGACGATGACGACGAGTGACAAAACTGAAGCGAGGGGGGGGAGGGAGGCGGTCTGCAGGGGGCAGGACTCCTCCCTCTCCTCTCTCTTACTGCTTTTGTTTTTGTTTTTTGTTTTTGTTTTCCTTTCCTGACACGGACAAACTGTGAAAGCCTTCAGGAGAGGACAGGGAACCACGAGCCCCCACCCACCCACCACCTCTGACAGAAGACACTCTTCTAGCACACGCAGGCACTTGGATATACACGTAAAACACACTCACCACGGACAAAACTGAGACTGACAAACTGCTGCGAAACACAGATTCAGCGAGAGAATAAAGGTTTACGAATGCAAAATGACCTTTTGATTTGTTTCGATTTTCAAATGTAAAGGAAAAAAAGGAATCTTTATCCATAGATGTAAATGCCTGTGGTTGTTTTAAAAAAAAAAAAAAAAAAGCGTATAAGGAAATATACCAGCATTGATTCAAATCAACACTTTATATCTGTTCAGTGTGGGCACTGACTAAAGCACACTTCCAAATTGAACTTTTTGAAGTTTTCTTTTTTTTCCAGTTTCAGAGTTGGCTTGTTTAGCATTTTGTTTTTGAATGGGCAGGGACAAAGCCAATAAATAACATTATCTTTAGAAATCCAGAGATTGTGTAATAATAAATGACTTTAATCCTTATTACTAAGCACTGCACATTTATTAAAACATTTCTATATAAATACAGTATCATTGCTTGAATTAAGGTCATATATGAAGCTCTTGAAAAGGGAGATTTTCCTTTTACAAGTGAAATCTACACTCATTAAGGTTTAGCACACAAACATTCATGTTGGATCTTTTGGTTTACCTTTTTTTCAGACTGATTGAATTGAGAAATGTGTGTGCGTGTGTGTGTGTGTGTTTATTTTCTTCTCTGAACTTACTCTACATATTTATTGTTTGGAAACTTATGAGCTAATAAGAGCTTTCTGTATATTTTTTCTCCTTTTTGTGGTTTTGTTATTGATTCTCAATCTTGATGAAGACACGTTGCACAGAAACACTGTTGCTGTGAGGAAAGAACCAATCATGACCATCAGTGAAAAGTTTACTTACGTTGTTGCGTGCGATTTAGTACCTCATCTGGATGCCTAAAATCTGGTGCTTTGTTTTTTTTTTTTTTGTTCTTTGGGCAGGCGAGTGCGAGACACATTCAATGTTGACATAAACCCTCGAGTCACACTCGTCTCATTGTTGTCTCCTATTTCCTCTTTGTCCCTTCTTTCCCCATAGCATTTGTTGTCAAGGTCACCCTTATGGTACACGTCAGTTAACCTTCGTAACGCCTGTTTGTTGTCATTATGTGAAACCATCTTTTAAGTTTTTGATTAAGGTCGTTGTGAGACTGCAACATATAAAACCAAAGCTGACAGAAAAAAAAATAGAAAAAAAAAAACACGAGTTGTCGTTACTTTTTTTGCTGTGAATGTTTTGCATTTTGTTTTTTTCTTGCCATTGCGTACTGTAACCTCTTTCGTGTTTCATTCAAGTCATACACGTTTTGAGCATCACCTGTATGTTGCTTTGTATTTATGCAATAGTTGCAGTTGTGACTATGATGGTTTGTGGATTTAGGCCTGACTTCACTATACAGAGTGTAACGCAATGAACAGGCAAAATAAGGAAAAAAAAAAATAAAGGAAAACCTTTTTGAATGTCCAACTAAACTGTTTCCCGTCTGACATTTTTAGTTTTCAATTCCGTTATTTCATGTTTCAGTTAATGCTGTGATTTACTGATTTAAAAAAAAAACCTCTTGACACAGCCCATCATCATCATGTCACTAGATTTATCTCCTAAAATATGACTCTTTGAAAATAAGTCAGTTATTTCAGTTCACTCCACATTGTGTCTTGGTTTGTAGCACCCTCTAGTGGATTTAAATTGTGTGACACCAAGCAGGTCGGTTAAAGGTCATGAAATCATTAATGCTTATTTTAAGCCTATGTAGTATTTGTAAACTGTATTAACATTTAAATTTAGATTAGGTTTAGATTTAACTTCACACCTGTTCAAAATGAATAAATA
Organism: Chaetodon striatus; assembly: GCA_029783705.1. Classification (NCBI taxonomy): domain Eukaryota; kingdom Metazoa; phylum Chordata; class Actinopteri; order Chaetodontiformes; family Chaetodontidae; genus Chaetodon; species Chaetodon striatus. Next base: position 19,747,316 of record JAPZEB010000003.1, on the reverse strand, counting down.
AAACTAAAGTTAATAAATGGTTTAAATACACTGATGAAGTGTAAGCTGAAATTTTTAAGTGTTTAGAAATGTCAATAATTCCCATTAAGCATCCATAGCTAATTTAGAAACAGTTAAATGACTGATAACCTAAAATATACATATTCATATAATGTCAGAAAATGCTGAAAATGGTTTATCCCAATTTTCTAGAGTCTTTTAATGAGTTAATTACTAAGGTTATCCAACCACTGATCTAAAACACAAAGCTGTCCAGTTTCCTAAAACAGAGGACAATTTTACTCCTTCTCTTTGACAGGAAGAGAAAATAGAAAAAGTCTTAACAACTTATCGTATAATATGGGATAAAAATCATACTCTGTCAAAACAAATTGATATGAATGTCATAGTATGTCATAAAATTGTCATAACAAGCAACAGTACGGTCTGTTAAAAAATAATTAAACGGTAATGTTGTAGTATTTGATAAAAAAGTCCACGAAAGTAAGTAGATGTAAAAAAAAATACAAAAGGCATAGCATAGCATGGTATTTAAAAATATAACAAAATAGTCATAGTATAGTATGACATAAAAATTACATTTAAAAGAAGTCAAACTATCGTACAGCATTAAAACTTTCATAAAATGTCATAGTATGGTATGGGATCAAAATTGTCATAAACAGTCGTACTATAATATGGCATTGAAAATGTCATAAAAAGTCATTGTATCGCATGACATTAAAAATGTCATTAAAATGTCATAGTATAGCAGGGCATTAAAAATGTCATAACAGTGTCATAGTATAGCATGGCATTAAAATTCATAAAAGTTTAATAATATAGCATGACATTAAAAAAGTCTTAAAAATGTCATAGTATAGCATGGCATTAAAGTGTGGCATTAAAAATGTCATAGTATAGCAGGGCATTAAAAATGTCCAAAAAAAAGTGTCATAGTATAGCATGGCATTAAAAGTGTAATAAAAATGACTTAGTATAGCATGTCAGTAAAAATGTCATAAAAATGTCATACTATAGCATGTCGTTCAAAATGTCATAAAAATGTCATACTATAGCATGTCGTTCAAAATGTCATAAAAACAGTAATAGTACAGCATGTCATTCAAAATGTGATAAAAATTTCATAGTATAGTATGTTGTTCAAAATGTCATAAAAATATCATAGTATAGTATGTTGTTCAAAATGTCCAAAACAAGTCATACTATAGCATGTCGTTCAAAATGTCATAAAAATGTCACAGTATAGCATGTCGTTCAAAATGTCATAAAAATGTCATAGTATAGCATGTCGTTCAAAATGTCATAAAAATGTCATAGTATAGTATGTTGTTCAAAATGTGATAAAAATGTCATAGTATAGCATGTTGGTCAAAATGTCATAAAAAAAAGTCATAGTATAGTATGTTGTTCAAAATGTTATACAAAAGTCATAGTATAGCATGTCGTTCAAAAAGTCCAAAAAAAGTCATACTATAGCATGTCGTTCAAAAGGGCAGAAAAATGTCATAGTATAGCATGGCGTTCAACATGTCATAAAAAAAGTCAAAGAATAGAATGTCGTTTTAAAATGGCATAACAATATCATAGTATAGTATGTTGTTCAAAATGTCCAAAAAAAAGTCATAGTATAGTATGTCGTTCAAAATGTCATAAAAATGTCATAGTATAGCATGTCGTTCAAAATGTCATAAAAATGTCATGGTATAGCATGTCGTTCAAAATGTCATAAAAATGTCATAGTATAGTATGTCGTTCAAAATGGCATAAAAATGTCATAGTATGGTTTGTGGTTCAAAATGTCATAAAAATGTCATAGTATAGCATGTCGTTCAAAATGTCATAAAATGTCACAGTATAGCATGTCGTTTAAAATGGCATAAAAAAGTCAGAGTATAGTATGTCGTTCAAAATGGCATAAAAAATATCATAGTATAGTATGTTATTCAAAATGTCCAAAACAAGTCATAGTATAGCATGTCGTTCAAAATGTCATAAAAAAAATGTCATAGTATAGTATGTTGTTCAAAATGTCCTAAAAATGTCATAGTATAGCATGTCGTTCAAAATGTCATAAAAATGTCACAGTATAGCATGTCGTTCAAAATGTGATAAAAATGTTATAGTATAGTTTGTGGTTCAAAATGTCATAAAAAAGTCATAGTATAGTATGTCGTTTAAAATATCATAAAAAAGTCATAGTATAGTTTGTGGTTCAAAATGTCATAAAAAAGTCATAGTATAGTATGTCGTTTAAAATGTCATAAAAAAGTCATAGTATAGC
>JAPZEB010000003.1:19711062-19723497 GCA_029783705.1 Chaetodon striatus | reverse complement strand
ATTTAACACATTTGTTTTGATCTCACGCCCTCTTGACTTTAGAGTGATTTAATTCACCAAAGGGCTCTGCCATGTCTGACGCCAATTTAACATGGAAAATAGCTTTAAAAGGAGGCTGACAAGGGCAGACTAGTGCCAACAGTTTGGGACACACCACAAAAACTAGGGCGAGAGACAGTCACTGACGGCCCAACATTGACCGATGGTAGACCGCTTAACTTCAGCCTTTACTGCAACCCTAACCTGAACCTTAAAACCAAGTGTTTACCCTCAAACAGGCCCTTGAAATAAGTGAAGACTGGTCAAAATGTCCTCACTTTCCAAAAGTGTCCTCACTTTGTCGCTTAAAAACATACAGTCCTCACTATGTAGCAAATACACATACACACACACACCTCACTCCCCTTCTTGGCTTCCATCGCAGCCTCCATGGGAGCCACACCTGTTGGCAATTCTCACCAATAATCCCAACATTGTTTCAATAATATATGTAACTTTTCTCACAGCTTTGAGCGTCCTTTCTCAGAATTCATTCTGTGGCAGCCCTTCGACCAAACGGCGTGTTGTATGTGAGACTCTTGATCATATCTTTGCTCATGACACTGATGAGGAGAGAGGCCAGGAAACTGACAGTGAGGATGCATTAGAGGAGGAATGTGTTCAGACATCATTTTGTAATATGGTAAAATAATTAAGTGTAGTTTTGGGCCTCTGTCCTTTCTTTACTAATAAAATCATACCGGTCAGTTTTGAGCGGGAACACAACAGATGTTATTTTGTGCCACTATTTAAAAATTTGAATCACATTCAAAACAAATGTCCTTGTTAAATGTTGACACAAAGTAGTTTGTGATAAATAGCACAAAACAAAACGTATTTGTTGTAGTCGTAATAATTCATACATTATTATTATGCCTTTTTTTTAAACTCACAAATAAATTGTATTAGTTCAGGTCAATGAGGCCTACAGGCCATAAATAACAGAAGGAATTTCAAAACTTGTAATATTCCCCAGAACATAAGCTGATAAAAAAGATCTAACACAACATAGGTGATATTATATTTATTATTTATAATCAGCTCTAATGGGGCGATTTTTTTGAAACAGGAACACAGAGTTAACATGAAACGAACACATCAGAGGGTTACACATGGCCATACTAAAGAAATGTCTATACTAAACACTATATCAAAATCCCACAAGCATTTTCTGATCATTTTGCAGAAATCTTCCATCCCCATGGACATGCCAACATGATAGAAAAACACTTAAATCTACTCTATTCTAAGCCAACAGCTTAACACCATCACTGCCAAGATGCTTTCCACTGTCTTTGAAGCATTATTTATTGTTTACAGAGCAAGTGTGAAAAATGTAGTGCTCCAGCAAGTCCAGATTTTCAACTGGGCTGTGTCCGAAGTAATTCACTCAGTGTCTCATTCACTATTTTGCTATTGTTATATAGATAATTTTATTTATTTTGAGAGATAGATAGATAGATACTTTATGCTCATTTTATGTGAATGGAGCAGTTTTTCATGGAAAGTCTACAGAGTTCTTGTGCACTGTAAAGTCTTACACTATAGGTTTATTTTGTTACTAACTGCTGCCAGCTGCTTTTTAAATCTCTGGCGGTCACTCTGTTACTACCTCCACTGCTGCCTTAAAGGTGACACAACTCTGCACCCAAAACACGATTGTACAGTTTATAAAGAACAGGAAATAATATGGGATTCATACTTCTGCCTTGAATCAACGCCATACCTGGCAAGTGTAACTACACGCCGCGGTGACGCAGGCTTCCTGTCTAGTCTTGTAAGCTGAAACCATTTCAATCAGTGGAAACAAATCTTTTATTTACTTCAATTTCACAGATAAGAAACAATAAATTATGAAGACAGTAAAGCCTCCACAAAAATAGCATTGTAAGTCTTGTGTGTGATTTATCCTGGCTTCATATGAGCAGAGGAAATCTCTGCTAGTTGCTAGGCTAATTTATACAATGTAAAATGCCATAGGCTTGTGCTAGTAACATTAGCATGTTGTATTTGTTTGGAAAACATGTTAAGTATAAGACAGCTGTTTTGTCGGTGAACCTTGAAACGTTACCTTTGTTAAATGTTGCTGTTGTCCCTGGTTTTATATGAGTACAAAAAAAGTCTGCTAGCCACTAAGCTAATTTATACAATGTAAAATGCCATAGGCTTGTGCTAAAAACATTAGCATGTTGTATTTGTGGGTAAAATGTGTCCAGATAAAAACAAGTGCTTTGTCTGTGAATGCTGCGAGTTATAGTGAAGCTGATTTGTGTACTTGTGTTTGAATGTGTCTCTATTAAGCCATGTTTAATGTGTGTTTTGAATCAACAAAATTTTACAGCGCTTCACAGAAACCCGACTAAGTGAGGTGTAACTGCAGAGTGACAGACACACCACGGCACAGGTATAAATGCTCACAGCAGTGTAGGCCATGTGCTCAGGCTACAGCATGGGCTCTGCATAGAGCTGACACACAAGTATAAATCCCGCTTTAAGCTGGTGAAGTAGTGCTTGCCAAATTCAAACAGTCCACAGAGATCACCTCCGTCACCAAAAAAAAAATGTTGGCATTGTACATTTCTCTTTACACTTTTTTTTTTATACGTTTCATATTAACATTCCTAAAGCAAAGTAGTATCTAAGCTCACTTTGTCATCTGAGATGAGCCGGATGCTGCCAAGCTGCAGACCACTGCCCACCACTGTAACCAACAAGCAACAAAACCAGTTGTCTTTTAGCAAGTCATTGCTGTGTTTCCTGCAGGTTTTTAATCACCAAACATGATTGTTTTGTAGCAAACCATCTGTGTGGATAGTGGCAAGAAAAGCATTTGCTTTTTACAAAGACATTTTCGCTTTTCCTGCCAGGATTGTGCCCCCAAACTGGGTATGTTAAGCCAAATCATGATCTTTTCCTTACAATAACCAAGTGGGTTTTGTGCCTAAACATAGCCACTTAATCACAGCCTTGTTGAAATATAAAAGGTTTAAAATATCTGCTACATAATAACGTACAAATGTAACATATCAGTGGTTTGCAGAAACGTACCATACCAACATTTTTTTGTGTCAAACGGGTTGCAGCGCTCACATTTCTAAAGCATCCATAAGCTTGCTAATGCCTCCGTGATCTGTATTCACTGACGGTATCACAGGTCAGAGAAGTTTCCGAGGGATGCATTTCAAACCTTTAAGATGCACATTTGACCACAGCTAACAAAATGTTCTGTCTTATGCCTTCTAGCTAGACGAGCAGTCATCCTCAGATGAAACAAAGCTGCTTCACCTACACACTTTCAGTGGCTTGAGAAAATAACGTCTAGAGTCAGGGGGGGCTTTTCTGGCATAACATCAGAGCTACACTGTGCTGTTGACCTCTTACGCTTTACTCTCCTGCAAGAATGTACTTTATACTTTTTCTTTTGTAATTGTTGTTTTTTATAAATCACCAGTCATTCATTCAGCTTGTTGCTGCGTGAAAACATTTGGTTCGTTAAGCAGCAGTAAATGTGGGCGATGGAGGAGGGCTGATGTGTATTTTGGATTTATGTTGAAGACTAAAACCTGCCATCATGAGAACACTGACATTGTACAAACCAACACACAGTTGTTTGGCAAGAAAAAGAAACGAGGCTGAGGCATATAGCGGAAATCAATCTCACAATATGTATCATTAAGACTATTTTACTGGTGTAGGTATATATCACAATATGACAAACAAAATGTTGATGTTTAATACACTTTTTTTAAAGATAAAACTGCTCAAATGAATAACACAAAACCTTTAATGACTCATTAATTATTTTCAAATTCCTAATTACTTGGGATAACATCGGAATTACTGCTTACTGTCACAAACCACAGACACACATTATCAGCTCCACTAGTAATATTATGGGAACATTACACCGCCTTACTGTATGTCTTATTTGGTTACTACAGGCGTCTGTAAACTAAATGTTGATTACCGCATGGACATTATTGGTCCTTGTGGAATATTACAGAGACTCAGATTTAGCTTGCAGCTGCAGACGCCTGTAATAACAGTCATCTGCTGATGTTACATGTAAGCAGTAACGTAACAGGCAACTGTTATCTTACGTCTGTCGAAGAGAATCAGGCATATTTTATCTAATGATTACGTGAAGACAATTGGGGTTGTGGTGAGATCATGTATTAGTTGTTACATTAAAAAATAGATCATAAAATAATAAGAAAAAAAGCTATTGCTCCCAACAGCCTTCATCTCAGATGGCATGTTATGGATCTTTAAAGTGCCAAAAGAGCCCAAATGGGAGAGCATGAGTAAGTCTTATCCCAATATTCACCCTAGGGTGGCTCCTATCACGCCCTCTGATCACACAGCTGCAGGTCTCATGGCAGCACTTGAAGGCCAGAGGTCCAGCTACAAAAGAATGAAAAATCTGATCACATCTGGCTCTTGTGTGCTGCCACTTTCTCTCTGTTTACATCCATCTTCCTCCCTCCATTCCTCTCTCTCCCTCTCCGGTTGGGTCTGCACCAGCCTGGGGAGTTTGGCAACAGCTTGCCAGCCGCTCCACCCAACAGCCAGACCCAGAACCTGGACTCTAGGAGCCAAAAGCAAAGCCAGAACTCTCCTTGTCCAAAAACACAGAGAGTCCCACCCAACACCAGACAAAACACCAGACTCATTTTTAAGCGGGGCAAAAATGCACCACAGAGCCATTTTTTCAAGTGCCTATTTGCTGTTACGTAAACCTCTGTGAGCAGTAGAAATAACATGACTAAAGATGGTTTACATTAGGCGCTAGGATATTTTGGCTGGTAGTCATTCGGATAAAAATGCAAATTGCTTGTGTCAATTTCCTGTTATTGTACCCGAAGTATTTATCGTAGCACAACAGCCAGCATTGTCTGCGAGCCAGCAAGTAATAAAGAAACAAAGCCAACAGCTTGACTAACTAAATCTGAACCGTGTTCAGTGTGACAGCAGATAGTCTTATCCAGTGGAGGTCATGTGTTGTTACATCCCTCCAGGGAAGCTTGAATGGACTAAGACTGATATCATCCTTTAGCCAACGCTAATCACAAACTGGATGATTCTCCAGGAAGTATGAAAACTTTTGGCAGAGCTGGCAAGAGCGTACTTTAAACCACAAATGGATTACAGATGTTCCAAACTAAAAAGCCTTTTTGGATTCTGACAACAGAAATAGAAGTCATCTTTTAAAACGTTAGAGAGGCAGAGAAAAAAAAAGAAAAGCAGAACTCATAGAAATATGTCTCTCCTTAGTGAATACGATCTGGTGTCTAATTCTCTCGTTTGGAAGGAGTGATCTTGGAAAAGCAGCTCAGAAAGCTTCGCTGCCAGACGCTGTGAGTCAGAGTTTTCAGAGGGAGAAGGATCATTTCCTAAATAGAGCGCAAACAATCAATGAAAGAAAACAAACTCCAGCTCAAACCTGCGTTTCTCCCCTTGGGTTTGAAATCTTTAAATGGTATTTGATATTTAATAACATCGCGCTACATCTTTATTTCTGAAGCTCTGTTTTCTGACAGATCGTGCGCTCTTGTTTTTGTGGTTTCATGGATCTCCAGCATGCCTCGCCTGGTTTACAAAGACGAGATTTCATTTGGAAGTTAATGTGCTCCCCACAGATTTACTTGCGGCTTGTTTGTGAGGTTGTCCCACACTTTGAAAGGTAAACTGTCCACTTGGGGAATGCAGGGCCGTATTAACTTACCTGCACTGTTGTGATTTCCTGAATAATTACACTGTGTACCCTGCCATCTCAAATCTCTGTTAAAAGCCTTCTGAGACAGTTTAGTATCCTCGCCTCACAGAGGAGTGACACACTTTAGAGACTCTCTTTTATATCCTGATGTCTTTTTCAACTGACTCTAGATTACAGGTGACTTCTTCGGAAAACCAGCTCATTCTTTTCACCCTCCTCTCACCCTCACTTGCTCTATTTCCCATCTCCTCCCCCGTAGTTGTGTGTGAAAGGTGATGAAATGCTCCTAAATTGCTCAAACTGGTGTGATACACGCCGTGGACGCTCCCACACCGGTCCCCGCACCGATGGAACAATAAAACTGCAAAAACAAAAGGAAGTGAGGAAGATTTTCCATGGCACGATGATGTCAGGGCCACAGCGGCGGTCGCTGAGTTCACAGCGAGCTCTCAGAGAAAACTACTCTGCAGTTGACGCGGAGCCAAAACGGGCTCAACGGGCTTAGGACCAACAGCTGGTTCTGGTTACCTAGCAACTCCCAAGCTGGGGGCCTCAGTGATGGGATAGTCCGAGAAGGAAAGGAGGAGGGGGCTCAGGCGATAACCCAGCGGGCTTTTTTCTTTGTGGCAAGTGCAGCATGTGAGACGGGGAAAGCTTGATTTCATGATGTCAAATCTTGCCCCCCAAAAGGCAACGTGCCACAGGCCACCCAACCTGGCAACCTAGACACGGAGCGCGAGGTTTGCACGAGTGGCACGGTTGGTGTTTCTCTGCGGCATTTTCCAGGGAGACATCACAAACATGCTCGCTGTGGTACTGCGCACACACTGACACACAGAGTTTGGCTGCACTTAGCTTCACACACACCCACAGATGATAGCCATTAATGATCAGTGATTATCCGCGATGTCACAGATTTTGTTGAATAAAATGTTCAAGGGCATTCACAGCTCTCAATGCCAATGCTCCCTTCTACTTCTGTTCTCTTAGTGCTGGCTGTGTACGTCCACCTGCACGCCACTTACAATACAAAAACAGCAATGTTACACTCTATAACTGCGCGTACATGTTAAGAAGAAACCGGCGCCTGGATTCTTGGGAGTGTCTACTTTCTTGATGTGTTTACGATCCCCTGGCATCCACAGAAAAAGAAGGGAGGTGTAATCTTTTTTTTGGCAGACTTGCCTCCTCCAGGCCCCCACCGGACCCTATCAGCGCCCGGCTACGCCGCCGCCACCCCGGTCTGTTTCTTGTTTCACTATGTGGACACACAAAGACCTTGTTTGTCCTCCCTCCGCCTGCCCTCCTCCAAACTTATCACCACCCAAACGCCCAGCCAAGAGGGGGCGAGGGAGGGGGGGGGGATAAAAGGATGAGAGAGAAGGGCAGGGAGAAATTACGTGTAAAAGTGTACAAGAGAGTAGAGGAAGAGAGGGGGAAACTGACACACGGGTATCACAGGTGGCGTCTGTGGTAAATACGACACAAAGATGGAGAGGAAAGCATCCATCCATCACCATCTCCTCTTTAAATGTTGTCTTTTGTGCTTCGCCAGCAAGGCCTGAAAACAACCGGGGTCCTGAGACAAAAGCAGCTGTCAGTGCTGATGAACAGCGGACAGGGCGCTCGAGCTTTGCTTCACATGCACACACAAGCGAGTGTGTGCAGGTGGGGAGCATGTATACACACAAACACACACGGACCTGACGGGAAAGGGAGATAAGGAGTTTAAGCTCTGCTTCATCGACACAGGCAAGCACTAACAGTTACGAACCACGGATAGAAAATCAAGGAAACGGATTTAACACAGATTCATGTGCCAAATTTAAAAATTCTGTAAATTTTCCTGTGAAAATTGAACACATTTTTTCTCCTAGTGCACCTAAAAGTTGTGTTTACTGCTGTGTTCTCTTAGTTATCAGTAAACAAGGTATTTTGAAATGTTGATAGCCATGAGAAAATTGGGAGAAATCTGCTACTGATTATGATTATGAGCCCCAAAAGCCCCGCTACGATCAAAATAATGTTTAAGGTCGAAATTACACTTTTTAATTACATGCCATTTTAAAAATCAATAATTCTGATGATTTTTCACAATATTTCAATTTGTTTTTAAGCATCAAAATGTGAACTGATAAATCTGTACATTTGAAACACACACACACGTCTTCATAGCCACAGCGCCCGCCTGAACACACACCCAGTGACAGACAGCGTTCACACGCAGCACCAAACATAAACACGCTCACACAGAGCCACTCCTGTGCCCACTCCTCTGTGACCTCTGACCCTTCGATTGACAGCCCATCTTATCTCACCGCCTCTCACTGCGGTGCAGAGTTCTGTGGCTTCAAACCAGGAAAACACTGACACACTCACATGGGTGCTTGCCCTCATGCACACACACACACACACACACACTGTTTTCATGACACACTTCATTGCAAAAACATAAGAGTCTCATTAGCCTTAAAGCCCAATCCAACTCCCTCCTTCCCCACCTCTCGCCATTACACACACACACACACACACACACACACACACACACACCACAGCTTTTTATTATTACCCTTGATGATTACATGCACACACACACACACACACACATATGCACAAGACAATGTGAAACATGCTCCTTGCCTGGGAAATGCTGTCTCCACATTCTTCAGATCAGGAGCTGCACATGGCAGAGGAAATGTGGTGGAGCGGGACAAAAAAAAAAAAAAAAAAAAAGAAGTGGGGTAGGGGGAAATTTTCACACAGTATACCCTGGGGTTATCCTCTCCTCTCTACCTCCTCCTCCTCCTCCAGCCTCCTTCCTTCCCTCTCTCTGTGTTCTCCTGCTCTCCCACTGCTTGTTTCCAAATCTGTCCTCCTTCGTCACCTCACCCCCAGAAGCTCCATTCCTCTTTCTCAGACGACTGGTACTCTTGAGCGAGGAGTGGAGGGGAAAAAAAATGGAAGGTGGCACAGGAGGGCAGTGGGCGAGGGGGAGGACGGGAGAGCGAGAACTACGATCGTCACCCCCCTGTGCGGTTAAAGCGGCGCCGACAACTCCTTTAATCTCCAATGAGGGGGGGGGGGGAGGCAGGGAAGAAAAATTGGATCTCTACTCGTCTTCAGCCAGCAATCAGCACTTCTGAGCGTCCTCCTCTTTCCGCCTCTTCAGCCAGATCACTTGTATCTTTTCTCCTCAGCCTCCTCTTCCCCTGCTCCGTCTCCCTCTTCTCTCCCTTCACGGCAGGTTTGGGCTATTCATTCAGACGTCAGGCTCACTCCGTCAGCCTTTTGTTGCGAGTCACAGAAAGACAGAGAGGGAGAGAGAGAGAGAGAGAGGGAGAGAGACAGAGGAAGGGGTGGGGGGAGAAAAATGGTAAAAGACGAAAAAAGACAGAGAAAACAAGCGGGTGCCACAGCTATGCAGGAGGAAAGAAAAGATGGGGGTAAATAAAGGAGACGAAAGAGAAAGAGAGGAGCAAAAAAATCCTTGAAGCGCACCAGTCACAGCGAGAGGCGCAGCGCTCCTGGCACACGTACGACTCCCTCTTCCATTCTCTCCGACCTTCCCCTTCGCTCAACATATTTTCCTTCTTCTCTCTTTTTTTTTTCCTCCCCTCCCTCCCTCCCTGCCTTTCTGTTTTATTATTTGTGATCTGGCCTTCACGGTCCTTTAAGAGTGCCAGCCCCTTTCCCCTCTCTCCTCAGCCTCTCTCCCTCCTGCTCACAAACTCTCCTTCTCAATCTCGATTTTTATCCTCGCTCTTTAACACGAGTTGATTGGTTTTGCCGTTCAACGAGCCATTTAAGTGCCTCATTTCTAGGCTTCAACACGGCGTTCTCGTCAATACTTGTCATGCTTGCACAAAGGGCCAAGACGTACATGCAGATCCAAAGACACAGGTGATGACTGTTGCATACAAGGACGAATGCAGAAGCTGAGGGTGAGCGCTCACATGTGCGTGAAACCACAGTGGAGGACTGACATGCAAAGGCTGGTTAAGTCTCTGAGAATAACACAAACATCTGTGAACAGGCTTTGTAATAGAAAATCCTGCAGTTGCAAAATTAATTCCCACATGTAGAAATATCTACACACACACACCTGCGACTGAACTCTCTGAGGATCACATCGAGCACACAGTGTGTCTCTCACAGTGGAGACACCAGCACAGTCGATGCCTACATGTGAACTTATGGTAACACTTTGGAAAATCCTCCCTGTAGTCTAATTGATCCTGAGATTTAAACCCGAGCACAGGAGTGACAGATTAGCATGTTGACTACTACTACTCTAATCTAAGAGGGCAGTCCCGCAGTTTGTCTCCCACAGACACCTTAAAAAGGATTCTGATAATGGAGGTTAAGAAGAGCTTCCAGGTCGTTATACGGAGACACAACACTGCTGTTGTGTGTTCTGAGAATCTGCTTTTGGTACAGTTCAGTTGTGCAACTATTGTGATAATCAAAGCCAAACATTTTGTTTCTTGAAGTTTTATTAAATGTGAAAATTTGCTTCTTTTCGTTGTTTTGCATTGTAGTAAAAAAAAAACAATTTGAAGATGTCATCAGGGGATATTATTCTGGACATTGTCCACAATTTTGTGATTTTATAGACCAAGTAATTAATCACTTAATCAAGAAAATAATCAGTGGATTAAATGATGAAAATTGAAGATTGACAGGTGCAGAAATGTTTCCTAGTCTGGATTTCTAGGTAGATTTCATCCCTTTATTTCTTCATTTAAGTTATAATATCACCTCTATGCATGTTAAAAATAACTTGTGGATATAATTTGAACTGTTTTTCCACAAGAAAAGTTTAATGACCTAATTAAATATTCTTACACCGAAAACATAGCAAGCAGCGGCGAAGTGCAGCCTGTGGCCACCTGCCATGCGATGTCTATGGAAAGCTCTGGCAGCCGCTTCCAGCTGTGCTGCGGTCGTTTGACTCTGCAGCACTAAAACATTGGGGATGGCTTAATTCTTAGCAGCGATTGTGGCCAGATAATATCCACAGCCGATCAGTAAACAGAGTCCTGTGACTGCTGCGACATGATGACCTGTGTTACATTGAATTACTTCTGTCCTAAAACACATGGAACACCTCCCAGCCACTAAAAAATTTTAATTACTGCTACTTTTCAGTCATTAAAAAAAAAAAAATCTCTGAATATGCAAATATAGTTCATTTCTAATATTTGCAAAGTTTTTTTTCTGTTACATCACTTTAATTTAATATTTCTGGGTTTAGGACAGCTGGTCGGACAAAACAAGTCATCTGAAGCTGTCATGCTGGTGTCTGGGAAGTTGTGTTCAACATTTTTGTTAATTAACATGTTATAGTGATTGATTAATCAATATGAAAGTAACTGTTAGTGTTAGACACTTGTAGTATTCTCCTGTATTGCACATATAGTGTGTATTGCAGTGTGCTGCGTGTATCTACTGTAGGTTCAGGAGTGTTGTGAGTTTAAAGGGCTCCATTGAGGAGGTTTGGTTACAACATGTAACCTGAGCCCACAAACCAGGCCTGGAGTAAAAAAGGCTCATTCATGAAAAGAGAGCAGTGGAGGGAGAGAGGTCTACGCTATAATTTGACCTCTAAAATTCACCATCCCATCTGCCTCTTGTGATCTACATGAGGTGCTGCTGCCAAATGATTGAAGCATGAATGAGGGTGAGAGGAGACGAGGGGCAGTGAAAGACAAAAAAAAAAAAAAAGAGGGAGAAAGAGAGATGGCACAGCTGCAGGTGGACAACAGATGTTGAGGTTTTTTTTGTTTTCTTTTTTTTTTTTTCAGCACATAAATTCTTGTTCTCCCATTCAGAGCCAGTCTGTGCATCGCTCCACCTCTCCAACAACATCACTATGCTCCTCCACCTTATTTCCTTTCTCTGTGACTTCAGCCAACTGGCCTGATTAGAGAGGGAAAGAGATGTAACAGAGGATGTGCAGGAGGGTGTGTGTGAGGGTTTGAGACAGAGAGAAATAAAGAGAGGATGGAGGGATGAATGGGGGAAGGCGTTGCTTATTACACCCCTCATGTATGCTGCAGGCTTAGACAAATAGAGTGTGAACAGGCATCCATGAAAAATGAAACAGTGAACAAATACATGGACAAATATGCGCGCACACACACACGCGCACACGCACACACACACACACACACACAGCGACGTACTGACTCATCCAGCAACTGGCTGCCTCAACTTTAGCTTCCTCATCAATGTGTGCTTTGGCCAAATATCTGAAAAAAGATTCTACAAAATAAATGTAGGATAGAATATGTAGCGATGGCTGCTCACACACACACACACACATGCACACACACACCCTCCTCCCTGTGTGAGTCTAAAAACACTGTGAAACACAATCCCATTTACAGCCCCATGTGATCCTGAACACGACTGACATGCCTACTGAGAAATGTATAATATTTTCCTCGGGTGCAAATGAGATTCATCTGCACCTCTAAACATATCTCCCCCTCGCTTTTTGTTAAAACACAGCCAAGCAAAGTGTCAAGTTCTGCAACGCCTGGTCACACACACACACACACGCACACACCCACCCTCAAAAAACACACACACACACACATGCACACACACACACACACACACAAATACTGCATACAGAGAACATGGTCAGCTCTGTCTCGTCTTCACTCTGGTTTAAC
>JAPZEB010000003.1:19696397-19710962 GCA_029783705.1 Chaetodon striatus | reverse complement strand
GTCTTCACTCTGGTTTAACACCCGTGAAGATTTCATTTTCTCAAAATGAATAATTCAGGGTGACTCCCTGGTTGGCACTGAGAGGAGAGGAGAGGAAAGGAGAGGAAAGGAAAGGAAAGGAAAGGAAAGGAAAGGAAAGGAAAGAAAAGAATGAAAGGGAAAGGAGAGGAAAGGAAAGAAGAGGGAAGGAAAGGAAGGGAAAGAAAAGGAAAGGAAAGGAAAGGAAAGGAAAAGAAAGGAAGGGAAAGAAGAGGGAAGGAAAGGAAAGAAAGGGAAAGGAAGGGAAAGGAAAGGAGGAAGAGGGAAGGAAAGGAAAGGAAAGGAAAGAAAGAGAAAGAAAAGGAAAGGAAAGGGAAAGGAAAGGGAAGGAGAAGATGAGGAGAAGAAGAAAAGGGGACAGCAGAAGAAACAAGAGGAGAGGGAAAAAAAGAGTAAATAAGAAGAGTACATAAGAGAGGAGAAAAGGAAAGGAAATTAGAGGAGAGGAGAGAAGAGGAAAGGAAAGGAGTGGCCATGAAAGAAAAGGAGAGAAGATGACAGAAAGGGAAATCAGAGGAAGGATGAGGAAAGGTAAGGATAGGAAAGGAAAGGATGGGAAAGGTAAGGATGGGAAAGATAAGGAGAGGATCTGAAAGGAAAGGAGTGGAAAGGAAAGAAGTGAAAATGAGAGGAGAGGAGAGGAGAGGAGAGGGGGTAGCGGGACGTATAATAAGCAGAGAAGGGTGCTTTTCATTGTGCTAACTTATGCTTCCTTGCATCCTCTCTTCTCTAGTGACCTGGAAATCATTCCCTCTCCGCCACCATGGAAAATCTTCCAATCCCTAAAATGCACCTCAAGGAGACAAGGACTGAGGAGGGAGGAGTCTTCTGGAGGAGCTGAGAGTGAGGAAACACCGATGTATCTTACGCATCTTACGCGTCCTAGCAGCTATCTCTCACATCCTTGCTGGTAGGAGCTCAGACGATAGGAAGAGATGCGAGTGAGGGAAGCAAGGAGATAAGTTAGCACAATGAAAAGCACCTCAGAAGTCAGGGTCTTTCAGCTTCTCATTTCATTACTTTTTTTTTGCTTTTTCTTCTTCGCCTGCGTTTTTTTTTTTTTGAGCAACAAGTGTTGAGCATGTGACCTCTTGTGTCTGTCCTTCCTCCGCCTCAGCTCCCACAACCTGCAGTTAATCACCTCCAGTCTCTCTGAAAGGATGCAGCAAACTGGCCAGAAAGAGGTTTTCACCCGCATGGTGACACTTTGCCTCTCAAGGTCCAGTTTCCTTCACACGCACCTGTACAGACCATTTTCTGTATTTTGTTCACACAACTACTTAGACAGAAACGGACAATACCGACACATCATTCATCCTCGGAAGTAATTATTTTGTTTATCAGGGAAAAAAAAAAAAGAAAATAAATTGCAGGACAGAACAGCAAGTTGAGAGTTACACTTTTAAAGACTAAGCCACCCTACTTCTGACGCTGTGCTGTTTCTCAATTAATTGATAAGTTGACAACCATTTCAATAAAATATTTACCAATTAAAAATGTAACTAACAAAAATCTCAAACATCTGCTTGTTCATGCTATTTAATGAGAGATTTTCTATGTTTCACATCACTGAAAATGGAGTATCTTTGGCTTTTGGCCTGTTGGAGCTGCAGCATGAACAGCAAATTGAAGAAAATTGTGAGGGTCATTTATCTCAATTTTCTCACATTTTCTAGACCTGAGAATAAAGAGATTAAATCTGTCAAATAATACAAATAATTATCAGCTGTAGTCCTGAGTCCGACTAGAAAAGTGCACTGAGGATAGTGCAGATCTCAGCCAGGCAGTCACTTCCTGCTGCCCATGCTGATCACAGCTACTCTAGACAATTCTTGCATAATCAGAAGTAGTGCCGCAGCACATTTCAGAAGATACAATTATGAGGATAAATGTATTTTTAAAAAGGCAAACACAGCCACAAATCTTTGATCCATGTCATTCACAGCTGTCTGTAGGCTGTAGCACCGTAAAACTTTTAATAGCCTATATCTGGGACAGCCCTTTAAATCCCTTCACACAAAGATTTTGCCCAGAAACGATGGGAAATACAATCAAACTGTTTATTTAAACCAGTATGAATATTATTTGTATAAAAACTAGGCTTCAAAATATAGTATATCATATCATATCATATCGTATCGTATCGTATTGTATAGTATCGTATTGTATCATATCGTATCATATCATATATCAATCATGAATAATTCATTTGAACTAGTGCCAACAGAGAAAAAGTTACAGCACTTGAGTATTATGGCTCCCGACATATCAACACAACACTACTTTATCCTGTTAAAACATCACTCACAACTTGGATTAATTTTTTGATCTGAGGACCCTTACAGACTAAAGGAATCTGAATAGCTTACAGGGTAATCGAGGAATGGACACATAATTTGACGTAGCCAATAACCTGGTTTTATACATCCGAGAACTTATATTAAAAAAATGAACTGCTTGGCAACCAGACCAGACATCTGATTGAGACAGGCTTTTATTTTTCAAAATGTACGGTCGCACCACGCTAGTTAAAAAGGACTGGGCATTTAATTGAAGTTTTACAGTAAAAAAGACAACAAAAAAGAAACCATTTGACTTGGCGGCCCTTTCACTTACCTATGGTAAAGCACAAACATCAAGAAAAATGACCAAATCAACTAAATCCGATTCAAAACGAGCACAAACTTTTCTATGGATGTCAGTTTCTGAGCCACAATGAACGCCAAAATGTGGCCTGCAACAAACTAGGTAAGGTTTGCTGTTTTTGGCCGAGATGATCTCTAGAAAAAACTTGCAGCCCCTACCAACTGGTTGAGAGGAGTGAGGGGTCAGTCAGTATAAAATGTCAACAATCGTAAATCGCCACAACCATGAGAAATCCTTAAGTACACAGTCATTAATGTGCACACAAAATATGAGGCTGGTTGGTTCAGTAGTTTGCCAGATTAGGTGCAGACAGACAGACACATATACTCAATCAAACTCCTCCAGGCAGATAAAAATGACTATGACGTTGATGGTTCAGGTTTACAGAGTGTTTCTTTTTCCTACAATAAAAACAAACAAAACAAAAACTTGAGATGTCCTTATGTCATACTCTCCGCCTTCACTTCCTCCAACATGGCATGACTAAATTTCCATTGATGTAATCCCACTTCTAAGCCTCTATCACCACCTCTAAGGCAGTCAATCCTTCACTATCTAATGTAACGCAGCCCTCTCTGCCTTGGTCTTTCTTGCTCAATCTTCTTGTCTGTTCTGCTGTCTTCGGTTGGGTTCAATCACTTCCCATCTTCACTTTCCTCATTTCCCTCATTTTCCTGCAGACAGGCTCTGCAGCCCACAACCACAGTCATGAACGAATGTGCTGAGCTGGGTATGACGTTTGTTTAGAAGCATATTTCTCCCATTACCTCGTCCTTCGTTTTCCCCCCACTCTCTACTCTCTTGTGAGGAGAGTGTCATAGCCAAATCATTTCCTTTAAAGATTGATTTACAAAGGAAGGTGGGGGAGTCAAAGAGAAACGGAGAGCATTTTATTCAAAGAAAAAGAGAAAGAGAAGAAGAGAAAATGAGTACTCAAGATCTGTATAGATCGAATCCAGGCAGAGTGTGACCAGAGACTTTATTCTCTCATGGAGGGAAAAAAGGAAATCACTGCCTGATATTAAGTGGAACATCTGCTGGGGAGAGGAACTCTGAACTGTGCCACAACAGACGCCACACCTGCCAACAGCAGCTCGCACATGCATACACACACAGTCAGCGCACACATCATCCTACACACAGGCTGCATCGCGTTTGGGATGTGGGAGGATAGGCTGGTTTTGGAAGTTTTCTGGTAATGATATCCTGAATGTTCTTCAACACAGAAACACAGCAGTATCCTGGATATATAATCACAGCTTTAATTATTTCAACTTCGTCTTTGAGAAATCATGCTTTTATCGCCAATTGGGTTTGGCTCTAACTACTACCATACCCATTAGCCTCAGCCGCCATTGCGATAGAGTAGTCAGAGCTGTAGCAAATATAACAAGGTTTTTTTCATTGCAGTTGTGCACAAAATCCTGCACCATCGTAGCTCAATTCCTCCAAAATTGACCAAGAATGTGAGAATGTGTTGATTTAAACTGCTGAGTGCTCTATCAGGTATCGAAAAACTTTTCTCCTAACATTTAATGTACTCAAGCTTGCACCATTGATTTCTTTTCATCAAACAGCCGCACGTTCCAACACAATTATTCATCTTTTGTGCAAATGATTCAGCCGAAAGAGTTTTATATCCACCAAAGCCTTGAGTATAGTCCAACTGCCAGGCACTTATTGTCTGCACAATATCACCAGTACGTTTACTTACTTTTTCTGACTTTTTACAGATTGAAACAGCCAATGCTTTTTATGTTTGAAGGCACAATTACGATAATGTCCATGTCTATCCCCTGTTGTTCTGAAAACACCCCGTTTTAATCCGATGGCTGCATTACTCAAGGTTGTGGCACTGGTAAGCTTAACCTCTCAGGTCACAGTTCAGTCGGCAGGAGAAAATGTTGCCATTGCACGTTTCTGCAATAGATTACATTTGCAAGTTTCATGCATATCATATCAACACGAGTGACACAGTGTATGAACTGACTTCATCAAAAAGTGGAGGGGATGGTTGATGGCGTGTCACCTAGGTGAGACACTTGCCAAGCTGCAGACCACTGTTTGAGACCAACAAATAACAAAACTGGATGTTTTTTAGCGAGTCACTGCTGTATTTTCAGCAGCTTTTTAGGCTCTAAACATGGGTGGTTTGTACTGACCAATCAATGTTTTTCAAGCAGCTTTTTCGGTTCCAAACATGGGTGGTTTGTAGCGACCTATTAGTGTTTTCCAGCGTGTTTTTAGGCTCCAAATGTGGGCGATTTGTGTTGACCCATCCGTGTTTTTCCAGCAGTGTTTTAGGCTTCAAACGTGACTGATTTGTACTCACTTATTAGTGTTTTTCAAGCAGATTTTAAGGTTCCAAATGTGGGTATTTTGTAGCGACCTATTTGTGTTTCTCTAGCGTCGTTCTAGGCTCCACATGTGAGTAATCTGTAGCATCCCTTCTGTGTTTTTACAGCGTCTTTTTAGGTTCTGAATGTGGGTGTTTTGTAGGGACTCATCTGTGTTTTTTCAGCAGATTTCTAGGCTCCAAGTGTGGGTGTTTTGTAGTGACGCATCTCCAAACATTGTGGTTTGGTAGCGACCCATTTGTGTGTTACCAGGGGAACAGTGCCATGAAATCTGTTGTTTGCTGAGACATCACTGCATTTTCTGCAGGGATAGCGGCACAAAAAGCGGCTGTTCTTAACCAAGACATAACTGCTTGTCCTGCCTGCCCCCCAAAGAGGGTATTTTAAGCCAAAACATGATCTATCCCTAGCCATAACTGAGTGTTTTTTGTACCTATTCCTAACCACACATCAACCACAGTGTTGTTGAAATGTAAAGATTTAATGTATCTGCTTCACAATAATAAGCAAATGTAATGTATGCATGGTTTGCAGAAACGTGCAATACCAACATTTTTTTCTGGTGATTGGGTTGAAGGTCAGAAGGAAACAATATTTATCATTGAGTGAGCAGCAGCATAACAAGAACAACCTCTGACTGTCACTCCAGTTTAAGACCAAAGTTTGACCCTCAAAGTCTAAATGCGACATTGACAGATAACCTCATCTTCATGGAGAGTCCAAGGTTGACTGACAGCTGTCAATGCCCTTTTTCCCCTCCCCCACCTTGCCAGTCGCAATCATCATCTATCAGTAGCAGGACTACATCTCTCTCCCTCCCTCTCACCCCCTCTCCCTTCCCTAATCCCACACTCAGTGTAACAACTGCCCGAAGCTTTGACCTGGACCCCGTTAATACATAATCTGCCATCTCCAGAACAAATATGCCACAACCCTCCCCCATCACCACGCTAGGCCGGAGCAAGGAGGGAAAATTGCGGCTAGTGTGTCACGCAGAGAAGAACTGACCTGAGCTGGCATCAGGTCGCCTGGCCAGAGTCCACGGAAGGAAGCCAACTCACTCCGCAGGGTGGAGGTGAAAGAGTGGAAGCCCCACAGTATCATATGCAGTGATTATGCCCGTGTGGGGGATGGGGAGGCCTAGTTAGTCATATAAAGGCGGGGTCTTGCTCAAGGGTATTCCACAAAGCATGTTCTGAGGTGGGCGGGGGCATGCCATCTGTATTTACACAAGGGCTATTAGTTTAGAAAGAAATTCTTTCTGGTTGTGGGTGCAACTCACTGCTGTAACTAATGAATTGTCTGAGGTTGTCAGAATATCAGAGAGTATCATGAGCTCATAACTAATTGGATTTTAAGGAATGCAAAAATGTGCTCTTGCTGCTATCACAATATAATGTGTCTACCTGACAAAATATCAATATTTTAACATGGATATACTGTCTTCCTTTGAAAATAGGCAAGAAAAGCCTCCTAATTTTTATTTATCCCACATGAAAATAAGTGAATGAATGATGATTAATACTTTCCTCCAGATGCATTAGCTCAGCCAGCCATTTTGTTAAAAAAAAATGTAAATTTGCAGTGTTTTCTGACAATGGACCGACCCTTTAACCAGAAGCAAATCTGCCTACGATTACCACCAAAACCCACGTTGCCTAGCAACATACAATTTAGGAATATGCTTTCAGAGCAGCTTTGCGGCAGTGTCCATTAACAGATGAAATTACCAAAGCAACAAATGTCAGCCACATGCAAATGAGGTCTACTACTGCTGAGTGTGTGTGTGTGTGCGTACTAACAATGTGATGTATGTGGCAGACTTGGAAGAAATCCTTTCTGAGGCATGTGTCCGTCTGCGCTAAGAGCAGCAGACTGTTTTGACAGCCAAGCAATGGGGATCTTTTAATATCTGCTCTCCTGGGCCTAAAAATCAGAGGGACAATAACAAAACGGCCTCAGTTAAATCATTTGTTCCCTGTCTGCTTTGGCCCTCATTTATGTCCATTTCAACCTACTGGCCATGTGCAGTAGTTCACAGAGACTCACTGAAAGCCAGGAGGCTGGTCTGGACAAAATGAGAATATCTGTGGATTAGTGCAGCAGTGGAAATGGAGGATCTGAAGGATTAACCCCCCCACCCCCCCCTCTCTTCTCATTACAACCTGCACAGAGAAAATGACACAGTCACACATCGGCCATCAGCACTGTAATTCGATTTTATCTGTCCAGTGATGCTGCTAGTCAGCCTCTGGTGAGCGGGTGTTGATGGAGAAATCAGCCCTTATTGCCCAAAATGTCTGAAATATACTTTAATCAGGCCACGGGTGTGAAAAGGAGATAATTTTATGCGGCGGCATTCATTATGCTGAATTAAAAGATTTAATCTGATATGGTATTCAGGTGATTACACAATAAGGAAGCGTTGACTGAATGCATTGCCTTTCAAAGTGGAATCGAAAAATGAATTTGGGACACAAATCAAAATTCAATAAAAATCTGCTGAAAGAAATCAACCATAAAATGAAAAGTCGCTGAAACTCTGCCTTTAACTCACCAGTTCAAATGTAAAGTGTGATCGCTGTGAGCAAATCTCTTGGAGAAGAAATAGAGGAAGCTAATTGCTATTTCATGCAGGTCAGTGCTACACCTTGACAGCAGCAGGACTGAAGGAAGGCGGTGTAGCCCGAGTGGCTACACTCTGATACACCCTTATTATCATAATGCAATAAGACATCCATGTTTACAACAACAGGGGCTTGGGGGCGGTGGGGAGATGGTGTGTGGCAGAGCATAAAGGACTTCATCAAAACAGCTGCAGTTACAATGATACCACAGCTAAAGAGCTTCATATGACTAATGCTGCAATCATAATTAAGCAACTTTATGAGTACTGGATAGCTGAGGCAGATTATAGGATTTTAAAAAGTAGCCTTTTGCTCACAAAGGGCATTACATGCAGCCAATAACAGCTAAATGGGGAAAAATATCTTTGCAAGGGGACTCTGGCAAACGCAATCACACATATTGTTCACACATGCACACCATTGCAAACGAACACACGTGCACGCCAGCAGATTGTTAACACTGCTGCACACAATATCTGAATTTTCTGGTCAGGGAAGTCTTAATGTGAACTGTTCACACATGAATGCAGCGACTGACAGACTGTAACATGAAGACAGTGCGCAGTTGTTAAAATTTAAAAGGTATCAGAAAGGGTGCTGACAGCTGTTCCTCCCAAATCCTCCATATTGCGCCTCATCAATGCCATTTTGTGTTGTATTTAATGGGGCGATATGTCATTCTGACAAAAGAACTGCATGAGATTACTGAAATAATAAAAGGACTTCACACAAAGTATATGGAAGTCTGACAAATCTGGCTCTCAGAGATAAGCAGACAAGAAAGCGGGATGCGAGTATCGTTTTAGGATCGTGGCAAATGCAGAAACCAAAAGTAGGACAGGGAATGGACTGCCAGAATGTCTAAGCAAAAGTTATCCTTTTTCGGTATTAATCATAATCCTGACAACAGTTTTGGAAAAGAGATAGGCAGCAAGCAATTTAGATTTCGCTCCACTGGTCTAGATAAGAAGAAAAGACACACCATTTATCTATTGTTGATGTAATGAGAACAAACACGGGACAGCAAACAAATGACAGCACTGACCAGAGAGATAAAATGATTTCAAAAAGTGCTGTATTAACATTCTCATTGTGTTTGGACTTTCTTAAGGTCAAGCATCATGCATCACACACCAGCAACCACATTCAGCTGAATAGATCTCACATATCTCTCAGCTGAATGATGGTTTCACAAACCAGAATACAAAAGACACTTATTTGATGGAGATGGTATGCACATACCAACGGATTCATCACGATGAAGGATGAAAATGCATTTCTAGTGCTGTCTTTTTTCGAGGAAAAGACTCCAACCTCAATAGGGTTGGGCGACTGGGCAGATATATTGGCTATCTACGACTGGCTGAGTACATCCCTGCACTAACTCCTGCATGAATATACCTGCAATCACCAGTTGTTAGGCTCATGGTGGCAGGTTGGAAAATTTAACATACCCTTCTGCCTAATTCTCAAGTTGTTGCTTTCAACATACTGAATTGCTCTTAGAAATGTCAACCAAATTGTGATAGCATTACATGACTCTTAACAATGCTTTGTGGAGCTATTCAAAGCAATGTGAGCAATTGGAATTGGTGTCTTACATAAAGCATGCAAAAAATGAGGAGCTCTGGTACAAATCAATTTTCTTATCTGTTAAAAAAATGTGGAGCAGCCAAGAGAAAGCAACACCAAATGTTTCAAGAAATCAGACAAACAGCAGATGACGAGGATGAGAGTAGAAAAGGAAAGATTTACTTGTATCTGGAGATGCCATGGTGGACACGATGACCGGTGGACCTGTGCGTCGACTTAGCTTCTGGTTAGCAGCAAGGGCACCTTGGCTTTGGCCAGGTGCACCCACGGGGACGAGGGCATTTTCTGGTACTGGCCCTCCACCCTTACGCATCAGCTGAGGACTGGGGTGAGGGCTGTGCATGGGTGACAATGGCAGTAAGTTCCTGTCCCTCTTCATCAGCTCCATGGGCACAGTGTAATTGGTAGAGTATGCTTTTGGTACCTGTTGTGGTGGCTGTTGTAAAGCTGGCATGGACACGGGCATCTGCTGTGGCATACCCTGCATGGAGTGCATAGACCCTGGTATGGCAGGCATTGACCCGGTCATTTGCTGTGGCATTATCTGCATACCATGCATAGGCATACCTGGCACTGTCACACCAGAAGAGTAGGCTGACATGGGTCTTGACTGAACAGGCATCAGTGCTCCAGCGTATGGCCCTGGGGAGCGAGGTGGTTGGCCTGGGTAGCCCCCAGAGGCTTCCAGGAGGTGCTGAGAGGGGGCACTGTTGGGTCTCCTACCCATTACGTCTCCCATCCTTGGGGAGATGGTCTGCATGGCCCCAGGGGTCTGCGGGTGTATAATTTGGGCTTCAACAGTCAAAGCTTGTGGAGGGTGCGCTGGTTGGTGGTGCGGCTGGTGGTGGTGGTAGATGTCTGAGCGATGGCTAAAGCTATTGGAGCGGCCTCGCATTGGTGTCTGAGGTTGGGAGGGCGCTGGCAGAGCCTCAACTGGCCGCTTGCAGTTGTGAACCAAGCGAGATAGTACACGGGCCTGGCCAAGGTTGGGAGCAACGGTGCGGACATCGTTCTCCTCCATAACAGCCAGCATGCTGGTGGAGTCAAATCCCTGATGGGTAAGTGAGGAGATGGTGCTCTCGGAGAGGCCCTCATTTCGCAGCAGGGCAAGAAACTCAGGATCAACAGTCTTCTTGGGGTCCACAGGCAAAGGCGTCTGTGGAGCAGTGGGGGGAAGAGGAGCAGGAAGTGGAGTGACTGCAGGAGGAGGGACTGAAGTTTGGGCAGCCTGCACAAGGGCAGGTGCTGCAGGTGCAGCTGGAGCGATTGCAGCGGCCTGCACAGGGGCAGGTGGAGGGGGAAGTGGCGCCGTCATTGACATGTTAGGGTCAGAGACGGGCATGGTAGGTGGAGGTGGCAGAGGCTGTTGCTGTTGCAGCTGCAACTGTTCTTGCTGAAGTTGCTGTTGCTGCAACTGCTGTTGCTGAAGCTGTTGCTGTTGTAATTGCTGCTGTTGAAGTTGTTGCTGCTGTAGTTGTTGTTGCTGAAGTTGCTGTTGTTGTAGCTGCTGCTGTTGTATTTGCTGCTGTTGAAGTTGCTGCTGTTGTAATTGTTGCTGCTGTATTTGTTGTTGCTGTTGTAATTGTTGCTGCTGTAGCTGTTGCTGCTGTTGTAACTGCTGCTGTTGTTGGATCGTGTAGGGTGAGGCGGTCTCTTGCCTCATCATCATAGCTTGACTGGCAGGATCTACTACCAGACAGGTAGCAGCCTGCTGCCCATCAAGTGGGCGGCTATTAATATCACTATAGACTGACTGACCGGTCAGAGGTGGAGGCTCACTGGCATACCGAGGAGATGCATGCTCCATACCATAGTGAGCAGGAGATGGCTCTCGAGAGGGTATGCGCTGTTGGCCATCTGGTGTCATTTTGGCAGCAGTTACAGCACCAGGTTCCCTATAAGCCCGACTCAACTCGTGAGCAGTTGGAGGAGGGGGAGGAGGAGGTAGAGGCGATGAAGGTGCTTGAGGTCCTGCTCTCCCTCCCTGACCTTGATCCCACACAGCACGAGCCCCAGGTGCGATCCCAAAATGAGAGCCTGACCTACTCAGCGAATGAGGGTGATGCGGCGGAGGTTGGTGTTCCGGCCGGTAAAAGCCCTCAGGTGGTCGAGGAGTCATGGCCGGGTCATGGGAATAGTAATCCTGATGTGAAATGGATCCTCGGTGAGCCATGGGCGCTCGTTCGTAGTGGTTGAGATCAGGCACAGAGCCCTTCCTAAGTCCTCGCGGGTCCTGTCGATCTGCGTATACCTGTCCGTACAGAGACTCTTGGTAGGAATACGGGTCGCGTTTCAAATCCAGGTCAGGAGGACGCACTCCTGGTGGAGGCTCGTACCAGCCTCCTCCCTCTGCGTATGACAGAGAGCTCCGCCGGCCGGCTACTCTTGCCTGCTGCTCGTACACACTCTCAGCCCTGTCCCACTGACCCTCATTCCCCCCTAATGTGTCCCAACTGTGGGAGCGACCAAGACTCAACTGTTTGTTAGGGACAAGCATTGGCAAAAAAGAAAAAAGGCAGAGAAAGCGTCAATGGAGGGAAAAAAAAACACACAAACACACAAAAAAATCCGCTTGTAGCTGTGTTTGAAAGTTTCCTTTCAAGTCTTCAAGTACTTTAGCACCCAAAAAAATGAAACAGAGAGGAGGAGGAGAACAAGCAGAAAAGAAGATGAAGCAGGGTCTACCGTTTCACCTGATATCAGGTTGTGGTATTCTAAGTCCGTACTATCAGGTGACTCCAAGGCAGTCCTTGAATAATTAATCTCTGGTCATGCTGGCTTGTTGTGCGCGAGGAAAGAGGACACCACACACAAACACATCACACAAACCACACAAACACAGTACACCGCAGAGGTAGCACAGCTACTCCATGGAAGACACGGCAGCAGGGTGCATGCTTGAGATGGCCACCAAACGTCGATTAAAAAAAAAGGCACAAAAAAAAAAAATGAAAGAAGTGGATAGGTTGGGTTATAGGTTGGGATGGGCAGGGGCTTGTACTAATCCAATAGGGTTTATCTCTCCCTTCTCTGGGACATTTTACTCGCTCTGCCGATTGCTATGAGGGATTACATCTAAATAAAGCCTGTTTAATTCCACTTCCCACTGTGACGTCATGTGAGCCAGATACAAGCATATCTGGTGATGCCGATGATGATGATGATGATTTAGAGTCCACCCCGAACCCCCTCACCCTCTCCTGAAGAGTCACCTACCTGAAGGTGTCGATGATGCACTGTCGTCAACAGGTTTCAGTTTTTGGTTTGCCACCGCGGGGAGGGGAGGCCAGGCAGGGCGCACGGCTTCATTGAATACAAATGAAATACAGTTCTCTGAGCTAAGTCCCATGTGCTGTCAGTAAACATCAAATCCACTCTGATTGGACACTAATCCTCCAGGCCCCATGCTTGCGGCAGAGCCACCACGCAACTGCTGCCCAACTCTGAAATGTCCTTGATGCCTTCGTGGCGCTCACTGTCACTGCCCCGCTCTGCTCAATATGAGATCACTCAGACCTGCTGTTTGTACGTTAACTGGAGGACACTGAAAATGACATGGATTGCACGCAGATTGCAGAATGCAGAATGCATAGCGAAACCCACCTGCAATCTTTGTACTATTTGCCCTCACAATGACTGTTATTTCAAACAAGGATCCTCTAAATGATCGATATTACTGTCTGTCTTGTAGCGTACACTGTTAAAAGCACAGAAAGTTATAATCTCAAAATACTTTTTTTTATATTACAACATGATTTCTTACCATATGTATCTTACTGTCAGTAAAATACAGCACCGTCCCCCTCTTTCCTAAAGCTCCTCTGATCTCCTTCACTTAGAGAAGCTCTGTAATCTGGATTTGCCCCTTTGCAGAGAAAAGTAAAATACTGGGGGAGTCGGATGTGTGTTCATCTATACGTGTGTGTGTCTGTGTGTGTGGAAGCAGGGGGGAGGGCTCTTTTTGTCACAGCGGTTAATCCAAAGCACCTACAACCTTTGCCTTACAAAAACACTGCTTGTTGAGCAGCAATACATCAAGAACTCCTTCCACTTCATTCAAACACGCCGTAGTGAAAAAAGCTTTTTGCTCCAATGCTGCGGCATTTTATATTCTGTTTGGCCATGAGCCATACATGAAGATGTAATTGGTATACATTCATCATTTTGTCTCACCAAGGTGATGTTCAGTGTATGACTCTGGGCGTGTACCTGCCTACCAGGCTGCCTACATGTCTCGTTTCATGTCACTGTGGCTGCAACTCGATCCCTTCTGCAGAGGATCCCTGTTTATTAATGCATGAAAACAGATGTAAGGTGAGGAAGTGTCCGTTTCCATCCAAATCTAATCTCAGAGCTCACCACAGCAAGGGGTGGCAATACATATTTTAGACTGTGAGGAAACTCTTGTTAATACTGTCTCAGCATATTGAGGAAAGTTCCTGAATATCTTTACAGAGGGCCTGTGGAAACTGCGCAGGCATGTCCGTCGTCGGCATGAATATCTCGTTTAATCACAGTTGTGTAATTAGAGTAGGACGAGATCAGAGAGGGAGCGCAGTATTCTGCTGTTTTCACAAGATGACAGGAAAAAGCTGATGACACTGGCTCCAAAACCAATTGCGCAGATGACTAGGAACCTTTTTTTTTTCTTCTGGTAAGGTCAGAGGAACATTAGTCAGCTTGATGTAAAAAGGTAATTAAAATTGGAAGGAGAGGCAAGAGCGAGCCCTCGCGGGGATCTAAAACTGACTGTAAAGATGAATTATCAAATCAAAGCTGAGAGATGGAATGAAAAATCATTTTTGAAGCCCATTTTGATTCATCTGGGTTTTGCTGTCAGTAAGCCAATCAAATTTTACAGTCATTTCAAGTACAGGTGTCATTCATCACCCACTGTAAAGGCACAGTTATTCTGAGGTTTGTGATATAGACAGTACTTTCTTAGATGGCAAAATCAAAAAACACAATTCATTTGTAAAAGCCAGACTTCATTAGGGTTTGATACCTTTCATATTTGAACCAATTTCAATGTTATTTCTATACAGGCTGCGGAAGTGACATAATTTTGCTCCATCTCTTTCTCTCTGCGCCTGTCAACAAGCTCCTTTGCTTATTTCTAACGTTAAAGACACGCAGACTTAAGTTTCAGTCTGCTTCAGTTTATGTGCATACATGTGTCTGCTTGTCTGGGTTCCCGGTTTAAATCCAGGGTAGAGGAGCCCCTCAGTGTGGAGTTTGCATGTTCTCCCCGTGTCAGCGTGGGTTTTCTCTGGGTACTCCAGCTTCCTCCCACAGTCCAAAGA
>JAPZEB010000003.1:19624871-19635429 GCA_029783705.1 Chaetodon striatus | reverse complement strand
CTATCATATAATATAAAGATACATCACAGGGCATTAAATTAATTAGATTAAGGCTATAGGTGGGCAGTACTAACTTTATTTAATTAACTATAACTTATTTGATTTTATAT
Organism: Chaetodon striatus; assembly: GCA_029783705.1. NCBI lineage: Eukaryota > Metazoa > Chordata > Actinopteri > Chaetodontiformes > Chaetodontidae > Chaetodon > Chaetodon striatus. Next base: position 19,635,319 of record JAPZEB010000003.1, on the reverse strand, counting down.
TAACAAATTAAATTACATTAAATTAGATTAAATTAAATTAAATTAAATTAATCCAATTTAATCTAATTCATTACCAACACTTTTCCAAATTAAAAAGCTTTGGAAAATAATAACCTAATAAGCTGAAAACAACAGAGCAAAAATGGCACAATTGTTTTTTGACAGCCTACCATTTGACTGTAAAATATAACAAAATAATATAAACATAACATTTAACTGAACAGTAAAAATAATAGAAAAACTAGTCGACATATTTAAAAACATGTGATTGAATTTCAAAATAAAATCCAACGGAACAGAATAGAACGTGCTCAACTTTTCTAGAAACAGGCTCTGACACATCTGAAAGTGCTTCCGGTTCATACATTTTCTTAGAGAGTCACATTAACTGAAATATCTTCTTAATACATACGCTAATATTATACCTTAAAACGTGTTAATTTTTTTCCCTAAAATTATGAGTTATTATGATAGTCGAAATAAGACATATAATGAGTTTTGGAGTTTTTCTTACCGTGAAACCGGAAGTTGTTACTGCTCGCACTAACGTGTGCTCTGACAACAACAGACAGGCTGGCTGGTGAGAGGAAGAGAAGCTGCAGGCTTATTTAACAAGTGAAGTAAGGGCTAGAAATGATTAAGGTTGACAAAACAACGACAGCCCATCATGTGAGTGACGTCTAGCTTTAATTTCAATTACGTGTTTTATCACGACACTGTTTTCTTTACAGCTGTAGGAGTCAGCGTTGCTCTTTAAAAGGAGCTAGCCTGTCAAGCTAGCAAACTCGAGACAACTTTATTGACATAAGTGACGTGTCTCGCTCGTTATCTAGCTAATGTATAGATTGTCAACGAGCTGTCTAAGACATGGATAGGTTGTCTAATTGTTAAAAAAATCGCCAGTTTGGTGCGGTGAACGGTCGCGTGTCCAGTATGAGCGCATCAGCTGGGGACAGAGAGCCTGCTGGGACCCCTCTGGATAATGCAAAGGAGGACATCAGTGGCCCTACCTGTTCAGGAGAGAACAGCAAACATGTAAGTCACTGGGGGGGTTAATGTAGAAGGAGGACGAGACTCGATCTGAATTCAACGCCAACCTTTGTCAGTGATCCCTGCTCATGTTAACTGCCCTACAACATGATGTTTACCTTGCTATCTTGAAGGACTCCGCAGTATGCACAGGAAACAGTGAAATAAAGAGCCGTGCCGTGGTGAAGTACTCTGCTGCCCCACCTCCCACCAGCTATGCCCTGCTGCAGGAGAAAACAGACCTGAAGCTGCCTCCTGCAAACTGGCTGAGAGAAAACCCCCAGCTGGGCAGCGCTGGCACCACCATATTAGGGTCCAGCAGCAAGAGCAAGCCTTTTTCCAGGTACACCATAATGAGAAATACTATAACTGTTATTTATTAAGTGTCAAACTGTGCTGGTTTCTGTAGAGATGATTCATTTTTGCTTAATAAAGGGAGTGCGCTGTCTGAGTGTACTTTCCATAGTGGTGAGACAAAACATAAAACTGTATTCCTCACAGTATTGATGACACTGGTAATCTGCAAAGTGATGTTCACAAATTTGCAATTGTATTTGAAAAGAAAGTGCTGCATTTGCCAGTCTATAGACATGTTCTAGTGCAGTGGTTCCCAACTGGGTCCAGATTTCTCCTCAGTCATTAGTTCCAGGTCCACACAGTTTAATACATTCAGCGTCATACTTGTGTTTGGCCATGTCGTTGAGCAAGTTTGCTGCCTCTGTCAAGTCGCTGTCCATTAGCCATTCACCCCACAGCAGAAAATGGCACTTCAAAATAAAAGCTATGTGCTGGAAATTCACTGTACTTGAAATTAAAGTGTGTTTCTTTACAAACTTGACACATTTGCAAGTCACTATTAGTCCATACAGAATGGACCCGTGATCCACTTTTGGACCGCAACCCACCACTTGGAAACCACTGTGCTAGTGTGTACAGTCGGGATAAGTGGGATTCATGTAGGCTTCCATTGCACTCACATTTTGTATTTCTTTTTATCCTCAAGATCTTTTATTTCTCCTCAAACATCCTGCACCATTCCGGTGCAAGATATAATTTTCACACGGTAGTCTGCAGGCAACAAAGTACCCAAACAGTAAACAACAAAACTGAAAGCAAACATAGCAGCACGGCATACCCTACATTTCAGTCAGTCTGGACTCTCATTGTTTCAGTTTGGCTCGTGTGAACTCGTATGAGGCTGTAACAGTCATGAGATCAATCAAATCTTTACAGCAAGTTGTTTTTGTATTTTTCCAGTTCTTTACTTTAATCTTGGCTGAATTAAGAAAGCCTACAAGAGCTAACCCAAACAATGCCTTTGCAAGTCCAGATGGTAGAACAGATATGTCTCCAAGAGGGCAAAAAAGTGAAAATGTTTGGCATGGGCTGATCCAACTACTTGTGTCCAAAATCTGAAAACCAGCAGACAATCCCACCTGAGGTGTAGAACAGTACCTATATATAACTCTTAGATTTCTTTCTTGGACACATTTTGTGTTTCTACCTTCTTACACTCTAAAGTGCTTTAATTTTAAGGAGCCACACTGTTGACACCTTGTTGGATACATCCAGCTAAAACTAATACAGTTTAATACAAACAGCCCTGCAACAAATATGATGGCTGAAATGTTTGGTTTCGTGAAACTGTTTTAGATAGGGGTATTAATTCAGCGTTTGAATTTAAACTGTATGGCTGTTTTGGAGTTTGTAGATTGTGGTGCTGTTGCATTGTATTGCGTCACTATATTTAAAACAGAATTATATAAAGCACAGTGTCGACACACTGATGAGAAGGAGTAGACAACTTGTCAGTGGGTAAATTACGGATATTGAGTCATCAGCAAATGTCTTAAATCGTTAAGCATTCTCAGCCTGATCCATATCACCACTTTGTAGTGACTAAGCTGTTTTTCTTCTTTTGTAGTTTTGGGATGGCTTATGAATTCATTGATTGCATCGGGGATGATGTCGACGTGGTGTCAGACTCAGAGGTTTGTGGAGCTGTTTTAAACATCTTTTCTTTGTCCCTCGAACATGCACCTGATGTTATAATTTTTTTCTGTCGCACCCAGAATATCAAGAAGCTTCTGAAAATTCCCTACAGCAAGTCCCATGTCAGTATGGCCGTTCACCGCGTGGGGAGGACGCTGCTTTTGGATGAGCTGGACATTCAAGAACTCTTTATGAGATCCTCTCAGGTACAGCAGGGCTCATTTTAGACTTTAAGGATAGTCCCTATGACAGTATCTTTTGTGCATGTGCTTTAAGTCATTGTAACCCTAACCCTGCTATGTGTGTGTTGTAGACAGGAGATTGGACGTGGCTAAAAGATTTCTACCAGCGGCTAATAGATCAGAAGTGGCAGAGGAAAAAGAAAAGTAAAGAGCACTGGTATCAGAGAGCAATCCTGTCAAAGTTCCTCTACTACAGGTGAGTACTTGGCATAAATTGAACTTTAAAAAAATAAGTGTGGGGCTCATCATGGGAGTTAGGTTACACTTCATCGTAAGGCGCATGTTTCCCAAGCCTTATCCAACAAAAACTGCTGTGTTTCCTATAGTATAAATGGTAATGGGGCTGCAGAGCCTGTACCAGACAACCCGGATGAAGGGGAGGAGGAGAATGAGACAGATGAGTTCAGTTCTTCATGGCTCACCAGCACGGCATCTGATACAGAAGAATCAGACGCTCCCAAACAGGTACAGTATCTGAGCTGTTGGACAGGTATTTAGTAGTCTCCAATAGGGCAGCGTTACTTTAGAAATTATATGAGTTTCTTCTTGATAAGGAATTAAATCTGTGTGTCATAGCCATTCAAGAAGTTCAGGATTTAGTGAGATTAAATGTGTTAAAAAATAAGTGTTGTTAGATTAGATTGGCTCTTGGTTGACTGCTAAACTTATGTGTGTATGGGTTTTTCTTTGCACTGACAGTTTTGCTCTTAATCAATGTGCAGGAAAGTGTGTCTGTGGACAGCAAGTTTGCTCTGGGTCAGGTGACGTCTGTACCCAAAGAGCAAAACCTCCCTATGCTCTTCAACGAAGGGGAGAACAGTCAGGTAATACAACCTCTTACCCTTCTTTAATAATATTCTTCCTACAGCTGGCAGCACATGTCTAATGTCTGTATATGTTCTGATGTCACTTGTTCGACAGGGTTTAAGAAACGACTTTGTGCGAAACATCATGTGGACATTTGAGGATATCCACATGCTGGTAGGGTCCAACATGCCTATTTTCGGAGGTGGTCGCTATCCTGCCGTCAGTCTGAGACTCAGGTTGGAATTTTAAACCATTTGCTCCAATTAAACATAAAAAATTTAAACTCATTTAGAGCGAAAATGATAATGTGATCATGTGATTTTAATGGCATTGCCGTTGCCTTCTGTTGGGGTCTTATGTTAGATGTCTGTGTCAGCAAGATAATGCAAATTAACACATGGCGTAGTTTTTAATTTAGTTTATCTGACCTCAGACGGTGAGTCACAAATGTAATTTTGGATGCTGCAACCTCATCAGAATTACATGCCAGTTCCACTACATTATTCTTGCTTAATCTAATATCTGACCTTTCACTTTCTGACTGTTTTTCAGGGACAACAATAAGCCAATCAACATTCTGACAGGTATCGACTACTGGCTTGACAATCTGATGTGTAATGTCCCAGAGCTGGTCATGTGCTTTCACGTCAATGGCATTGTCCAGGTAAATTATTGTTTATAAGTATTATTATTTTCTGTTTGATGATTGCCATGGTTAATGTTCACAGAAGGACATGATCTATATTTTCTATAGAAGTTGTTTAATGGTTATAAAACAGATTTTAAAATCACTAATTTTCAGCTTTTTACTGAAAAGTGGGAGTAAATGTCCTCGTTGTTTTTGCCTGTATTGTTTTCTCTGCAGAAATACGAGATGATAAAAACAGAAGACATCCCTCATCTAGAGAACTCAACTTTCTCAACGAGGGTGGTGAAAGACATCGCCCAAAATATCCTCTCCTTCCTCAAGTCCAACTGCACCAAAGAGGGTCACACGTACTGGCTTTTCAAAGGTGGGAGACGAGCGAACAGGAAGTTTTAAGTCTCTGTTTTTCCTGAAGTTTTGTGCTGTGTGCTATGCACCTGTCTATCTTGATGTTTTCTAATGTGATTTCTTGAATCCGCAGCTAGTGGGAGTGACATTGTGAAGCTTTATGATCTTACTACTCTGTGTGAGGAGGCGGAAGAGGAGAAATGTCAGAATCCCTTCACTCTTCCTGTGGCTGTGTTACTATACAGGTAAGTCTCAGGAAAGACTCAGGATAGGAGCGTCTTTGTACTTTAGGATCTCTGCCGTTGTGTAAACTGGGAAAATCAATAAATTTGAGGAGCTGAAGTACATGAATAGATTTTGAAAAATGCCTTTCTATTGAAAAAGTGCTTTTGACATGTCACAGAAAGTTTGTTTAATATTTTACCCATAACATGTATTATTACGATCTTATATTTGAGTAAGCTGACCAAATCTATAAATTTATAGCTGGACTTCAGGTTCTGTGTGAGAAGTTAACAACATTTGAGTCAGTTTAAATGCATGTAATAAGAGGCCTAAACAGCCAAATTAGGTATGCCATTAGCCATTCTTAGTCTTTGTTTATACAAGATATTGTTTGTAAGTGAGTTATGCTTAAATCAGATATAATTAACAGTGAAAGTGTTAAAAACTGTAACATGTTCTTGTCAATTTTCTATTTTGTGGTGCAGAGTTGCCAGTAACCTGATGCTGAAGGCGAGGCAAAACAGAAAGCACTATGGCACAATCAGAACTCTGCTTTTAAACTGCGTCAAACTTCTAGATGAGGACAGGCACCCCCAGGTAAGCTTGGATTTAAAAGGATATTCCACTCTTTTTTTAAAAAAGTTAAAACTAGATGGAAGTGGAACAGACTTGGACAGAGAGGAGATGATGTGCAGCAAAAGTCATGTACCAAATTAATCATCAAGAGCAGTATTTCCAGTCTATATTTAGACAGCGGGGAAGTAAAAAGTGACTATATCTGAAAATGCCAAAGTTTGGATTTGATTGAACCTGACTCCTCTCCTGATCTCCTCCATCTCCTGTCTGTTCAGATCATCGCCTCCGCCCACTACATGCTGTCAGAGCTGTTCCAGCTCGACGAGCCTCTGGAGGAAGACGAAGGGGAGTCGCTTCGGGCCGGCGGCTCGGAGGACAGCTACAGCGACGAAGACAGGGAGGAAGAGGAGGAGGAGGAGGAGGAAGAGGAGGAGGAGGAGGAGCTGAGTGAGGACAGCGATGAGAACGACTCCTACAGCTCTTGCTCCAGCCCACAGGATGATAGTAAAGCCGTGGCTGTGATCCGCTCCGTTGGGGAGCTGTCGGTCCCGGAGAAATACAAATCCACTCATCAGATCAGAGTGAGTGCTTCTTTAAATACACACACCTGTGGGGACAGTGTGGAATACACAGATTAATATGTTGTATGAAACACCAAAGCACAAGCTTCCCTTTTCTTTCATCCTTGCAGCCAAGCGGTGCTTTCCCTGTTTCTCAAGACAAGGAGGAGAGATGCAGACACGTCCTGAGCTACGTGCTAAAGGCGAGTGCATGATATTTATATTTAGTGTCCATACAATGCTAATAATGTTAGGTGTCACCTAGTGTATTAATAACACTGTAATTTACTACACAGGGGATGAAGGCAGTGGATGGCACCATCAAGAAGGAGAGTGATCTCCCAGCTGCAGACCCTAACACACCCATTCCTCTTAAATACGAGGACAGAAGTGCAGCTGGAGCCTGCGCTGCTGAGCAAGGCATCTCTCTTCTTCTTGAAAGAGGTCAGTCTACAGTCCTTATTTTAAAGATTTACCACAGCATAATTAAGCAGGAAACAAGTCGGCATTATGACATACACTGTGAGTCTCCATCTCTTTAGTTTCAAGTGTTTTTTCAAAAGAAATATACACATTCTTCATCTCTCATTTCTCCTGGTCTCCCAACATGTGCGTGTCATCAGCGAGGCCGTTGCAGGCGGACCAAAAGCACCCAACACGCTCGGGGATGATCCCTGGGTCATGGCAGCACCGCATGAAGCTGCAGCTCTTCCTCAAAGCCTCCAAGGCGTACTACGTCCTGTCTGATGCAGCCACGAACTTGTTGAAATATGGGCGAGCGCTGCGCTACATCAAGCTGTCTCTGCAGTGTTATGGTAAGGCTATTTTAACATTATTATTATTTTTACAAGACTGTTACCGACATTTTGCTTTGTGAAATGCTTAGTTGTAAAATGTCTGGCTAAATTGTCATATTGTCATTTATGTAATGTATTAATTCAGTTAAAGTTAAATAAGATTTGAGTTACATAATTAAACATCCACCTTTGGCCATTTAGATATTTATCTAATATAATAATACTATAATAATCAAATGAATAAGCATCATGCTGCTACTGTAACTACATTGCTACATTTTATGAGGCAATATAATAACTCATTTAACATTTATTTCTCTTTCCCAATCCTGCTGCTTCTTCTGTTGTTTCCTCCAGATGCCTATTGTTCGGTGAGCGGTACGCTGCACCCGCAGGTGCTGCAGTTTCACAGCCAGTGCCTGTCTCTGTGTGGGGACATCCAGCTGATGTTGGCCCAGAATGCCAAAAACAGAGCAGCTTACCTGGAGGAATACAGCTACCAGACCAAAGAGGACCAGGAGATCCTGCACAGCCTGCACAGAGAGAGCAGCTGCCAGGGTAAGTCGCTAACGAGAGACAAATCTACAAATTTTAAAGCACACAGCTGCCGGCTTTCACGAGATTTTAGAGATACTGAAGACCTGGTGTCGACTTATCTTTTTCTGTTCCACTAATGCCAATCACAATAAAATTCCAGCAGTCGTTTCGCCCAAAAATGCCCTTTAATTCATTCCACTTGTCATTGCCTTTACTCTTTACCCACTAGCATTCAACATGGCAACAGACCTGGCCATGGACCCAGAGTACCAGCTGTTTGTTAGCAGCAAGTGCTACGAGGCAGCGTATGAACTGCTCCTCTCTGAGGCTTGTAAAGATCATGCCTCAGATCAGCTGGCTCAGGTGCTCAAAAGGCTGGGAAACATCCGTAACGAGATGGGAGTGTACTATATGAACCAGGCTGCAGCCATGCAGACGGAGAAAGAAGGTATGTGGGATTAATACACGACCGATGTGATAGCCACAAATATAAGTGTACAGAAAACAGCACTGGATCTAACTGGCCTCTTTCCTTCCTATTCTAGCTAAGAAGGCTGTGTCTGTAGCAGAGCAGGAGATGTGGAAAAAGAGCTTTGCCTTCTTTGAGAAAGGCATGAAGGATTTCGAAGCCATTGGGGACAGCACCAACACAGCCCTGCTGCTGTGTAACACTGGCAGGCTGATGAGAATTTGTGCTCAGGCCCACTGTGCCGTGTCTGCCGACCAGAACAGAGGGGAGTTCTCACCTGAAGAGGCTCTGTACTACAACAAGGTGTCATGTCAAACCCTTTATGTCTTGGAATGCAGTGGGAAATTGCTTGTTCTTTTGCAACCTCACTTACCTTTTTTTACCTTCTGTAGGACGCTGTTAATAAATAATTTCGTCTAATTTTTTTTACGGCAGGCCATAGACTATTACTTGCGGGCTATGAAGTCACTGGCAAGTCGAGAGAACCACCCAGCCGTGTGGGACAGTGTGAACTGGGAGCTGTCCACTACCTATTTCACCCTGGCTACACTTCTGCAGGACTACGCCCCGCTGTCCAGGAAGGCCCAGGAGCAGGTGGGTTTAAACACTTGAGTTTCACATATTAGTAAACCAATATTCTAAATCAGATATCTTACCTTATAGCCTACAGAAGTTGGCTTTATACCGGTTAAGAAAATCTCAGGATCATTTATGATGTGCATGATAGCCAAAAGGAGATCATGATCGGTTGATTTGCACCAGTAACACCTAGACAATTAGACTTTAAATCCCTTTCCCTGTGTTTGTCTTCCCAGATTGAGCGGGAGGTGACTGAGGCGATGATGAAGTCCCTGAAATACTGCGACCTGCAGACTGAGTCAGCTCGTCAGCCGCTCTACCAGTACAGAGCCGCCACCATCCACCACCGCCTGGCCTCCATGTACCACAGCTGCTTCCGCAACCAGGTGGGAAACCATGTCAAATGATACACTTTTTTTTTTTTTCTTAGTATTTGTTTGTTTTCTGTACGAATTCACATGTTTTAGCTGTTGATGCCAAAAATTTGTTATTTCCTGCAAAAAAAACAAACTACACACTGACTAGAATAGAATCACTAGTGACGGGATGTCTGTGTGTCATACTTCTAGCAGTATAACACACGCTGAAGGATGTCTGTGTTTCTGGCTCTAATTGTGTGACAGGTGGGGGATGAACACTTGAGGAAGCAGCATCGCAGCCTGGCAGAGCTTCACTACAGCAAGGCTGTCTGTTTATTCCTCAGCCTCAAAGACGCACCCTGTGAGCTACTCCGCACGCTCCTGGAGAGGGTGGCCTTTGCTGAGTTCACCATGGCAGGTGAGTAACTGTTCTCACTTATGTTTGGTTTTGTCAAGAGAACAGAAATAGCATCTCATTCCACGGCCTCTTAGACTCATTACTGTGTTGGCACAGGTCAGAGCAGCAGTGCGGCGAAGCTGAAGAGCCTGACTGGGGCGGTAGAGATCATGACAGAAACTCGCCATGCTTTCCAGCTGATTCATAAAGAGCTGCTGGAGGAGCAGATTCAGGTATATTTCAGAGTAACAGATGGGAATGTTCGCTCATGCTGATGCATCTTAGCAAAACTTTGTTTGGATTGCCCTTTCTTGAGCACACACTGTGACCTACAACATCTTTTCCTTTCACTTCCTGTGCTGTAGTTGAGTCAATCAGAAGCTGCTGAGTCAGCGGAGTCTCCTGAGGTGGCTGCTGCTCCCGCCTCAGGACTGAACCTTCAGGAAGTGATGAAGTTAATAGGAGTGTTTGAGCCCAGTTTCTCCTTCCTGCTGCTGCAGCTGATCAAACTGATGACAACGATGAAACGGAAACCAAGGTGAGCAAGAATTTAAGCATCTTAAAGGAATACTTTACCTGCAGAGTGACCATATGTGTATCAGTTCGGGTGCTTTCACACCTGCCCTGTTTGGTTCGGTTCAATCAAACTCAAGTTTGTTTGCCCCCTAAGTGTGGTTGGTTTGGGCAGGTGTGAACACAGCAATCACACTTGGGTGTGCACCAAAACAACCAGACCAAGACCTTCTTGAAGAGGTGGTCTCGGTCCAGTTACAAATGAACTCTGGTGCAGTTTGTTTGTGGTGAGAATGTGTTCCGACCTGGATCTGAACCAACTGCAGTCACATGACACATTGTTTGGGTTAAACATGAGCATGTTACAGTCCT